>JAESVK010030201.1:0-12157 GCA_017140935.1 Hamamelis virginiana | reverse complement strand
CCCAATTGTCCATCCTTAACCAACTTGTTAATCCTATCTTCACTAATATGACCTAGTCTCAAATGCCACATATATGTTGGAATTTCATCATCTCTAGGTCTCTTAAGATTTCTTACATTCTTATCATTTTGCTCTATGTAATTAATATTACCATTAATATTTAAGAAGTAAAGACCGTTTAAATAAATGCCAGTAGCTACTAAATCATTATTTAGAGAAATATAACAAATGTTTTTCCCAAAAACAATACTATAACCAGTTCTACATAATGCAGAAATAGGAATAATGTTCCTTATTATCTTTGGCATAAATAAACAATTAGATAATTCTAAAATATATCCGGATGGTAATGTCAAGAAGCAAGTCCCCATAGCTAATGCAGCAACTCTTGCTCCATTTCCCACTCGAAGGGTAACTTCTCATTTACTCAGCCTTTTGCTTCTCTTTAGATCCTGCATAGAGTTACAAATGTGTGAACTTGCACCAGAATCTAAAACCCAAGTAGAGGCAGAACTAACAGATAAGTTAGTTTCAATAAATAGAGCATCAGCCATACCTTCCGAAGGTTAGATCTTTATGGAAGCCAGGTACTCCCTGCAGTTCCTCTTCCAATGCCCAGTCTTGCCACAATGGAAACATTTTCCTTTTAAATTGGTCTTATCAGATTTGCCCTTGCCTTTCTGAACCCCTCCCTTAGCTTTTAGATTGTTCTTCTTCCTCTTCTTCTTGTTATCTTTTCTTCCAAGTTACTGGTTTGATGATCCTGGGGGGGAACGGGGTGAGCAAAAACCACTATTGCTCAGTAAGGTTCGTAAACCTCAAATATTACATGACGCTTTTAAAAGAAACGTCAGGATTTTTTAAATCTATCAATAAATCTCATCATCGATTAAACATCACATATAATATCCTTATTAATTGATATATGGCAGGATATATTCATCTCATTTTAATAAAAGTAATCATGCTTTATGCATATGACAGATATACAATGCAATGCTCATGCAATCATGTCTGCCATCTTCTCTGTCCTGTTTTTCTTTCAAAACGGATATCAGTACTCTGATAGTAACCATATTTTTAGGATTCACCATTTCATCACAACAGATGGCTGCCTTATTTTTGACCATCTTACCACAACAGCATCCCCGCCTTTGTAGGATGTATATCACCCAGTCCCCGCCTTTTTAGGACCTACCGCGATTGTCACTCATTGACAAGAGGATTTACCTGTTGTTTTTAGAAAGGGTGATATATTAGTGCACTTACTGTTACCAGGATCTTTTGTCCATCGGTGGTATCTCAATTCCTCGTCCCCACAGTTACATAAATAATAAAAAATGCATATTATTTTCTATGCAATATATCTCACATGTAACTGTGTCTCATGCCAGATGCAATTATTTCATCCAATACATATGGCATACATCATATATCAACACTTCATGTATTACATTTCATGCATACATTTCATAGTATATCAGCTCATATATTTCATTTCAACAGTTATATCAATGATATACAAATGACTCAACTTGAGCCACTACCTGTAAATGTGCCTCTGTAATTCTCCATACTTCTCCAAATAACAATATTTCTCGCTTTGCTTGTACGCACAACATACATGCCCATACATGTATGTCTACATAACAAGCGCACGGTTTTATTTTCTCAAATTACATTGTTACTAGGAGATGTATGGAATTTACTTATAAGCCCAGTCACTTTCTTTATAATATATCACAACCACATTGCCAAATGCCAATTTATTTTGCAATAAATATGGCAAATATCACATGCATATATTTTAAGCATCATAAATAACATGCGCCATATACATTATGTTATTCATAATAAACAGTAAAAACATGTTATAATCTTTATTATTATCTCATACTTGATTTTAAAAGAATCAAAATAATCACATCACCATTCGTAATAGATATCATTACCGAATATAGGTCAACACTGTTCCCTAAGCAATATGTCCATTCTCAGGCTTAAGTCCAGTATCCATTTTTTCAAGATATCTCAACTAATTTGTTTTAATATCCTTAGGTATCTAAAGAAATACTTCAATTCAATAATCTCACGTAATTAAATTTTCAACATCATTGACATATATATAAATATTTATATATATCCCATAAAATAAAACCATTTTCCTGTCGATATAATTCATAAACTCGAAATGCTTCAAGGAAAAAGTATTTTCTTGTGCTAAAATACTATTTAGCATCTCAAAACAAAAAGCTGGAAATATATATATTTGTTCAACCCAGCAATAGTATTTGAATTTTTTAAAATTCATCTCTTTGAATAAAAATGTGACCTTTTACAGGTAGAAACTAGATTCACGTATGAATACCTCCAGAAATTTTCAAGATTTTAGGATGAGTGGAACATCCTCCGATTTTAAATTCAAGTTGATACACAAAAACAACGCGATTACCTGCTGTGTAACAGCTATTTCTAAAATCAAAGAAAAATAGTAAATCACATCATTTCTTCATAAACTTTTTATTGAAATTAAATCTAGAAGTTAGGAGATTATTCCAACAAACTGTGCTCAAAAACGATTTTTCTACATTTAATTAGAATTTCTATACTAAAACTGTTATGAATTGAAATCTTAAGAATTCAATGGATATAAACTTTGATTTTTCAACCTCAAGCCAAATTCATTTTGCATGAATTTATCAAACAAGATTTCTACTTCTAAAGAAGACAAGAAATCCTCATTTTCTTTTAAACACAACATGAAATATGTAAGGTAGTAGAACCTTACTTTGGTTGTGTGTGTGTTGAACTTCAAGAATTGCTTACTCTTTGCCAACCCAAAGAGTACTTCTCACTCTCTTTTCTTTATCTTTCTTTCTCTAATTTCTTTCTTCTCTACTATTTGTGTATTCATTAGCATTTGAAAGGTGGTATTTATAGAGAAATGATTCATCCTCCATTCTCAAATTTATCTACCACTCTTACATTCATCCATCATTCCCATATTACATTATCAAATTTATCTACTACTCTTAGATTCATCCATCATTCTCACATTCATCCACCATTCTCTCATTCATCCACCATTCATATATATCCACCATTCTTATTTTAGATGTCACCCAGGGGTATACATAATTTTTCATGCACCCTTTCTCAATTGATGAGCACATAACACATTTCATGGCCCATTAGGATAATGCCAAGTGTGCATTTAAAATACATAAAATATAATAGCAACAATCACATATAAAAAAATGTATATACGTTATAAAAATTTTGGGGTCTCACAATACCTCCCCCTTAATTGGGATTTCGTCCCCGAAATCAGTCATCAGCAAATAGATAAGGATACTTCTTACGAACTTCAGACTCTACTTCCCAAAAAGCTTCTCCTTCATCATGTTGATTCCATTGTACTTTTACTAATGGTATCTCTTTCGTGCGAATCTTCTTCACCTCACGATCTAATATTTTAAATGGTTTCTCAACATACTTTGCATTTTCATTCACCTTGAGATCGCTGTGATCAATGATGTGCGACGGATCATGAACATACTTCTTTAGCATAGATACATGAAATACGTTGTGAATTCCAGCAAGCTCCGTATGTATATCTAGTCGATAAGCTACTGTTCCAATCTTAGCTGTGATTAGAAACGGGCCTACATATCGTGGCGATAGCTTTCCCTTCTTTTTGTGATGGACCAGACTTCTCACTGGTGATATTTTCAAAAGAACTTCATCCCCAAATTCATAGTCCATTGGCGGTCTGCCTTTGTTTGCATAATATTTTTGTATGTTCTAAGCAGCTTGTAGCCGTTCTCGGATGATATCAATTTTCTCTGAGGTTTCCCGAATAATCTCAGGACCCAAGTTAGGATCCAATTTCCCCAATTTTGATTTCCAGAAGGACATCTCGCCAACTTCTCCCCAACAAGTGGGTGACCTGCACGGTCTGCCATACAGAGCTTTGAAAGGTGCCATCCCGATGCTTGCGTGATAGCTATTGTTATATGAGAATTCTACCAGTGGTAAAGAATCCTCCCACGATTCTCCAAAGTCCAAAACGCAAGCTCGTAGCATGTCTTCAAGAAATTGATTTACTCGCTCCGTTTGACCGTTAGTTTGTGGGTGTGTTGTCGTACTCATTTTAATTTCTGTGCCGAAAGCTTTTTGCAGGCTTTTCTATAGGCCAGATCTGAATCTAGAATCTCTGTCGGATATGATTGAGACTGGAATGCCGTGAAAACGAACAATGTTTTCAACATATAGCTTTCCCAACTTTTCTATTGAATAATTCATACTATAGGCGATAAAGTGCGCAGATTTCGTCAATCGATCTACTACTACCCAAATCGCATCGTGCATTTTCTTCGACCTTGGCAAGTCAATGACAAAGTCCATGGATAAGTGCTCCCATTTCCACACAGGTATTTTCAAAGGTTGGAGCAATCCAGGTGGTTTCTGATGTTCCGCCTTTACTCTTTGGCATGTGTAGCATGACTCCACGAATTTAGCCACGTCCGCCTTTATGCCTTTCCACCAGAATTGTCGTCGTAAGTCTTTGTACATCTTGGTACTTCCTGGATGTATAGAATACTTGGAACGGTGTGCTATACCAAGGATTTTCTCCTTTAATTCAGGTACATCGGGCACACAGAGCCTTCCTTGCGTCCTCAGACCCCGTCACTTCCAGTTTACCAAGTTTCGGGTTCTTTCTCAGCCATGACTTTGAACCATTTCTGCAGTTTCGTATCTTGAGGTTGTGCATTAATTACTTCCTCGATGATGTGCGGGTACACGTCCAAGCAGAAGAGTCGAACTCCACCATTTTGCTGTTCAACACGGAAGTCGAACTCTGCCAATTTCTCCAGTAGTTTCCATTCTTGTATTATTAGAAGCGTAATGATTTCACGAGGTTTACGACTCAGCGCATCAGCTACCACATTTGCCTTTCCTGGGTGGTATTATAGAGCGAAGTTGTAATCCTTCATCAGCTCCATCCATTGTCTTTGCCGCATGTTTAACTCCTTCTGAGAGAACAGGTACTTTAGGCTTTTGTGATCGGTGTACAGGTCGAACTCCTTGCCATACAAATAGTGTCTCCACAATTTGAGTGCAAAGACTACTGCAGCCAATTCTAGATCATGCGTCGGGTAGTTGAGTTCATGAGATCGCAACTGCCGTGAGCCGTAAGCATTAACTCTTTGTTCTTGCATTAGCACACATCCTAGACCCTGATACGAAGCGTCACTGTACACACTAAATCTGGCACCGTTTTTAGGAAGCATTAGTACAGGAGCGGTAGTCAATTTTTCCTTCAACGATTGGAAAGCCTGTTCACATTTAGAATCCCATACGAACGCCACGTCCTTTCGAGTCAAACGAGTCATCGGCAAAGCAATCTTCGAAAATCCTTCTATGAATCCTCGATAGTAACCTGCTAGTCCCAAGAAACTTCTGACTTTAGTCGGAGTAGTGGGTTGATTCCACTCAATCACCGCTTCAACCTTCGAGGGGTCCACCTTGATTCCTTCTCCCGACACCATGTGTCCTAAAAACTTCACCTCCTTGAGCCAAAAGTCGCACTTCTCATACTTAGCGTACAATTTATGCTCCCTTAGAGTTTGTAAAGCTATTCGTAGATGCTGCTCGTGGTCCTCTGACGTCTTCAAGTAAATTAATATATCGTCAATGAATACGATAATAAATTTGTCCAAGTAAGGTCGAAATACGTGATTCATCAGGTCCATGAAGATAGCTGGTGCATTAGTAACTCCGAACGGCATCACTAGGAACTCGAAAAGTCCATATCGAGTGCAGAAGGCTGTCTTGGATACGTCCGATTCACGCACCAAGAGTTGATGATATCCAGATCGTAAGTCGATCTTTGAGAATATTGCTGCTCCTTGTAGTTGATCGAATAAATCGTCTATACGGGGTAGTGGGTACTTATTTTTGATACTCTGTTACTGTCATCTGTCCTTGTTTCAGAGTCATAAATTCCATTTTCCTTTTCTCTTTTTCAATTGCTGAAAAATACTTATTTAGAAAGATATCTGTAAATTCTTCCCAAGTCATTATTCCGACATTTACCACGGTGCTTTTTACTAGGATCCCCCATTCCCTAACTTCACCATCTAGTAGAAATACCACCAATCGCCTTTTTTCTTCAGTTGTACACAATAACCCTTTATAGATATTTTCCAGACATTGTATCCATTGTAAGGCCTGTGTTGGGCCCCCTTTCCCATCGAACCTGTCTGGCTTTAGTGCCAAGAATCTTGGCAATAAAGTATCGCCAACCGGAGGTACAGGTTGTCTTCTTGTCAGATGCTAATCCATTCTCTGAAAGAAGTTTTCCATGAGTCGCATGGTTTGGTCAACGGCCGTCGGACTTAGTTCTACTCGAGAAGTCCCAGCCCGACTTTCTGGAATGTCTACTGGCGCCGGCGTTGCATTATGCACACCTTGAGTAGACCTCATTCTCCTAGGCATACTCCTTCCTTGTTCACACAATGTTTCAAATCAACACACAGTAAAAAGATCATTTCATAAATATATATATATATATATTTATATATGCACATATATTTGCCCCAATCCCCAACTCTTAATAAAGTTACTATGACTTTATATAGGGTCTCACTAAAGGCAAACTCACCCCCTTCGAGTTTGGACATCACTATCCAAACCTCAAACCATAGGTACTAAAACTCAGTAACTTATTTATTGACAGTATTTCTCTTTCGTGACTAGTACTCGCTCAACCAAGAGCTCTGATACCAAACTTGTAACACCCCACACAGGGTAACCCCTATGCGCAAATGATACCGTAACATAAAACACCAAGCGTTTATCTTTGGATAATTCCAATACAAATTTAAGAATTTTATAAAATACATAAAGTGCGGAAAATACTACATTCCAAAATATAAAGACAACGATGAGTACTAGTATATAATATGAGTACAGTCCCGCAATGTACTCAAAACAGTCTCATATTGCAACTCGAAATGATTATTCACGAAGAGTAACACTGTCATATTCATCTTCAGAAATTCCATAACTCCCAAATACTTTATTCCAAGTTACTGGCTTGATGATCCTGTGGGGGGGGGGGGAAACTGGGTGAGCAAAAACCACTATTGCTCAGTAAGGTTCGTAAACCTCAAATATTACATGACGCTTTTAAAAGAAACGTCATGATTTTTTAAATCTATCAATAAATCTCATCATCAATTAAACATCACATATAATATCCTTATTCATTGATATATGGCAGGATATATTCATCTCATTTTAATAAAAGTAACCATGCTTTATGCATATGACAGATATACAATGCAATGCTCATGCAATCATGTCTGCCATCTTCTCTGTCCTATCTTTCTTGCAAAACGGATATCAGTACTCTGATAGTAACCATATTTTTAGGATTCACCATTTCATCACAACAGATGGCTGCCTCATTTTTGACCATCTTCAGCATCCCCACATTTTTAGGATGTATATCACCCAGTCCCCGCCTTTTTAGGACCTACCGCAATTGTCACTCGTTGACAAAAGGATTTACGTGCTGTTTTTAGTAAGGGTGATATATTAGTGCACTAACTGTTACCAGGATCTTTTGTCCATCGGTGGTATCTCAATTCCTCGTCCCCACAGTTACATAAATAATCACAAATGCATATGATTTTCTATGCAATATATCTCACATGTAACTGTGTCTCATGCTAGATGCAATTATTTCATGCAATACATATGGCATACATCTTATATCAACACTTCATGTATTACATTTCATGCATACATTTCATAGTAAATCAGCTCATATATTTCATTTCAACAGTTATATCAACGATATACATATGAATCAACTTGAGCCACTACCTGTAACTGTGCCTCTGTAATTCTCCATACTTCTCCAAATAACAATATTTCTCACTTTGCTTGTACATACAACATACATGCCCATACATGTATGTCTACATAACAAGAGCACGGTTTTATTTTCTCAAAATACATTGTTACTAGGAGATGTATGGAATTTACTTATAAGCCAAGTCATTTTCTTTTCAATATATCACAACCACATTGCCATATGCCAATTTATTTTGCAATAAGTATGGCAAATATCACATGCATATATTTTATGCATCATAAATAACATGCGCCATATACATTATGTTATTCATAATAAACAGTAACAACATGTTATAATCTTTATTATTATCTCATACTTGATTTTAAAAGAATCAAAATAATCACATCACCATTCGTAATATATTTCATTACCGAATATAGGTCAACACAGTTCCCTAAGCAATATGTCCATTCTCAGGCTTAAATCCACAATATCCATTTTTTCCAGATATCTCAACTAATTTGTTTAAATACCCTTAGGTATCTGAAGAAATATTTCAATTCAATAATCTCACGTAATTGAATTTTCAACATCATTGACATATATATAAATATTTATATATATCCCATAAAATAAAACCATTCTCGTGTCGATATAATTCATAAACTCGAAATGATTCAAGGAAAAAGTATTTTCTTGTGCTAAAATACTATTTAGCATCTCAAAACAAAAAGCTGGAAATATATATATTTGTTCAACCGAGCAATAGCATTTGAATTTTTTAAAAATTCATTTCTTCGAATAAGAATATGAAATTTTATAGGTAGAAACTAGATTCACGTATGAATACCTCCAGAAATTTTCAAGATTTTAGGATGAGTGGAACATCCTTCGATTTTAAATTCAAGTTGATACACAAAAACAACGCGATTACCTGCTGTGTAACAGTCATTTCTAAAATCAAAGAAAAATAGTAAATCACATCATTTTTTCATAACATTTTTATTGAAAATAAATCTAGAAGTTAGGAGATTATTCCAAAAAACCCTGCTCAAAAATGATTTTTCTACATTTAATTAGAATTTCTATACTAAAACTGTTATGAATTGAAATCTTAAGAATTCAATGGATATAAACTTTGATTTTTCAACCTCAAGCCAAATTCATTTTGCATGAATTTATCAAACAAGATTTCTACTTCTAAAGAAGACAAAAAATCCTCATTTTCTTTCAAACTCAACATGAAATATGTTAGGTAGTAGAACCTTACTTTGGTTGTGTGTGTGTTGAACTTCAAGAATTGCTTACTCCTTACCAACCCAAAGAGTACTTCTCACTCTCTTTTCTTTCTCTTTCTTTCTCTAATTTCTTTCTTCTCTACTACTTGTGTATTCATTAGCATTTGAAAGGTGGTATTTATAGAGAAATGATTCATTCTTCATTCTCAAATTTATCTACCACTCTTACATTCATCCATCATTCCCATATTACATTCTCAAATTTATCTACCACTCTTAGATTCATCAATCATTCTCACATTCATCCACCATTCTCGCATTCATCCACCATTCATATATATCCACAATTCTTATTTTAGATGTCACCCAAGGGTATGCATAATTTCTCATGCACCCTTTCTCAATTGATGACCACATGGCACATTTCATGGCCCATTAGGATAATGCCAAGTGTGCATTTAAAATACATAAAATATAATAGCAACAATCACATATAAAAAAATGTATATACGTTATAAAAATTTTGGGGTGTCACAGTCAGTCTGTTGCTATCAAGAATTCTGGTTAAAAGATAAAGATGAGCCATTGGTGATCTACAAATAAAAACAGAAAATCAATTGATTCAAATATATAACGGTTATTACTGGATCTTAAGTATAATGGTACCTCCCACTATTTCATCAAATCCCATACTCTCTCAGAATAGGATTTGGGAATTTATCTAATAAATTCCTAGTGGGGATTCGAGTCCCATTGTGAATTAATGGTACCTCACATAATAGTTTCTTGGTCCATTAATTCCTAATGAGTAGATGACTCTTCATCTAATGCTTCTTAAGCAAGTCCCAATCATCCTTTTGCCTTTAGTTTTAATAACTCTCACATAATAGTTTCTTGACTTATTCAAATTAAGTCATACCCATCATTCCTTATAAGTATGGTTAAACTAATATAAACCTCACATAATAGTTTCTTGGTCTATATTAGTTTGCCATCTCATAATATCTCATATTTAAATAGGTTAATTAGAATCCGAATGTGTGAATAATCCCCTACATATCTGCAGCCATCATATCCAAACAAGGA
Source organism: Hamamelis virginiana (assembly GCA_017140935.1). Taxonomy (NCBI): domain Eukaryota; kingdom Viridiplantae; phylum Streptophyta; class Magnoliopsida; order Saxifragales; family Hamamelidaceae; genus Hamamelis; species Hamamelis virginiana. The sequence continues at coordinate 1,963 of JAESVK010030201.1, read as the reverse complement.
GTTCTAATTAATCTACAATGATGGAAGGCTATGATAGAATATTCTTAATATTCCTTCATAATAGCTTAATATTAATCTTTGAGGGGATTTAAGGTCTCATCATATTAGATTAAACATGCATCACATACATAAATATGTTATTATTATTTTTAGTCTTATAAATGTAATAGTAGAAGCTCCCACTATCTCTTTTAAAAACATTTAACCTTTAAAAGTCATGCGTAGCGAGGAGTCTCATGTATTACATTTAATCCATAGACATGAAATAATAATTAACATAGTGAGCCTTAACATACATAAGATAAATAGGCTCTTGGATTGATTATGGACTTTATTTAAAGCTATTGGGAGGTAATGTGGTGATCGTAAATAAATCCTAAACATGCATCTATGAAATCTTCCACAACCTTCATAATCCTCCATGTTCGTCTTGTGCCTCTCCATGCTCCAAGCCTCCATTCTTGATAAGTACATTTAAATAAAAAGAATACATAGAGTGAAGAGGCATGCAAGGCCCATTTAAATTTACAATTACCAAAGAGGCATGCAAGCCCCAATTAGATTACAACCCATTTAAATAAATAAATAACAGCCCCTAAATCACATCCATATGCGGCCAATCACATCTAATTAGTTTAGTCTTAAGTCCATAATCAACCCATGTTAACAATCTCAAAGTTAAACAATCACATTGCAAGAATATAAGGCATAAGCAAGGTATATTTGGCAATTAATATTAATCAATAAACCTTAAAATATTCATCTCATGAATATTATATTGTTTTAATCACATTAAAACAGTGGCATCATCATTTTAAATCTTATTTAAAATTCAAACAATTTTGAAAAATCAAAATAGAAAACTACAAAGTCAAGGGACTAAAATAGAAACCTAATTTGATTAAATCATCAAAATTAATTTTTAATCATCCCCTACTATTTTAAACTCTTTAAAACATGTTTTTTTTTTTATCAATAATAAAAATAATAGAATCATGGGAATATCAAAATTAATATTTGACAAAATTGAAATAGGAAACAAGTTCTAAACCTTTGCCTAAAACAATTTCTGGGTTACCAAAACTTTGGGTTTTATGAACAGCCTTTAAAGAGGCTTTCATGACCACTTTAGGGTTTTAATAACAACCTTATTAAGTCCCTAAAACAGTGGTAACATGGGGCTAATTAATTCAAAACACTAAGTATTAAAAAGATTACAATTTTTCAATATATTGAAAATTCCAGCACATATGATAATAGGCTAGTCAATCCCAAAAAACTTAGTGTGAACATATATGAACGATTTTTCATGAAAGAACTATTCTAACATGATCTACAATCATTATATTAGTGATTTGAGGTATGGTGGCTCAATAAAAATCATTGGAAAACATTTTTCAAGATTTATTTTGAAAAGACAGTATTGCTGGAAAATTCTGGGCAGCAACATGTATCAACTTTAAAAAATTATTTGAGCCATCAAATCATCTCCAAAAATCATGAAATTAAATATGCAAGATGCTTATACAATGTACTAAACATCTATGGTCATGGAGCATCCAAAACCAGCCCCTATTGTTTCAGATTTAACAAAACCTGAAAGCCCATTTTCTGCAAAACCCAGTTTTTTTTTTGAAAAACTAGTAGTCACCATTCTCTCTCTTGGGGATTTCGACAACCCCTTTATTTATTTTGATTATCATGTTTCTCAAACATATTTATTATGATGTTAAATTAAAATAACATGATAATAAAGAACTATAATCAACTCTTGATTAAAATCAAAATAAAACAAAGAGAGAAGAGATGAAGAAAACCAAAACCATAGTAGCCTTCAAGATGGCCATACCAAGGTTAGGGTTTGGGATTATAAATCCCAGCCACTTAGGTTTAAACAATATGAAATCCATCATAGAATAGCTTATACAATACCAAATCATGATCGGCTCTGATACCACTGAAA
>JAESVK010030189.1:1237-11238 GCA_017140935.1 Hamamelis virginiana | reverse complement strand
CTAGGAGTCATCAGAAGTGTTATTGTCAGGGTTCGAGTATGTACAGGCTATCGAAGGAGAGCCCGAATAGGAGGAACTGATACCTCTTGATTATAATCCTCATGGGAATCTGCACGTAGGACAGATCATGAAAGGAATGGGATTCTTCCCTAGAATGGGATTGGACCGAAGGTTGCAAGGCATCGCTGAAGTTTTGAAGTACCCGTCTGCTATCCATCCTTATGGGCTAGGCTATCAACCCACTAAGGAAGATAAGAAGAAAATGGCTCAAAAAAAGAAAGAGAAAGACTCTGAGAAGGCAAGAAGACGAACCCCTGATTCAACCCTTGAGCCATACTGACCAACTTTGAATGGGGCTTTCGTCAAGGAGGGTGATGACTTTCCATATTGTGGTTTCCCTGAACCGTGCTACCTTGAGGATCAAAAAATCAGTGTACCTGGGTTTGAGATTTTCTTTGGTGATGAATGGTGCTCACTTACTACTTCAGTGGATGATGATATTGTTACTAGTGAGGCTCGTAAGAAAGAAAATGATTGGGCTGAAAACCTTGATGCTTGTGCCATGACAGATATGTTCGAGCAGGCGGTTCTGTGTCTCGAATTGCATACTTATGAAGTCGAGGCGATCTATCCAATTGAACCTACAACTCCACCTTTACCAAACTGGGGCTTTGAAGATTGTCCTTTCATCCATGATTGTGAGGAGATCGAGTCACTTCCATCTGATGATAACTTGTAGGTGTCTTCAATAGAATAGGATTTCCCTGCTTTCTTTGTAGTAGTGTAGGATTTTCTTGTTTCCAATAAAAACCTCGACCTCATTTGAGGAGGTACGAGTGTCAGTTTGTTTCATCTTCTGTGTTCTGTTATTCAACTTTCAATTAATAAAAGAAATATTCATTCTCTTCTCATCTCTCTTGCAGTGTCTCTTTTTTATCATTATTGGATTTGTATGGCATGAACATAGATCCGCGAGAGGATATTCCTCCTTAGCTCGATGAGCAACATGGAAAGGGGCACGCTCAACCTAACATGGATGAATTAATTTCAATCAATTTAGGGACGAATGAATCACCTAAAATAATTAAAATTGGATCAACACTGTCGCCACAAGAGAGAGAATCATTGGTAGAGGTTTTGAAAGAGAACATTGAAGCTTTCGCATGGTCGTACCAAGATATGCCAGGCATTGATCCCGACATTGTGCAGCACTTCATCCCCACTGATCCGAACATGAAGCCGGTCAAGCAGAAGTTGCGGAGAATGAAGCCAGAATGGGCCTTGAAGATTAAGGAAGAGGTGATCAAGCAGATGAATGCCGGATTTTTGCAAGTAGTAGAGTACCCCGAATGGTTAGCCAACATCGTTCCAGTGCCTAAGAAGGATAGGAAAGTACAAATGTGTGTTGATTTCAAAGATCTCAATAAGGCGTGTCCTAAGGATGATTTCCCTATGCCTCATATAGATGTATTGGTTGACAACACTGCTGGCCATGCACTCTTATCTTTTATAGATGGTTTTTCGGGTTACAACCAAATCAAAATGGCTTCTCAAGATATGGAAAAGACAGCCTTCATCACACAATGAGGGACATTTTGTTATCGGGTTATGCCCTTCGGCCTTAAGAATGCTGGCACGACATACCAAAGGATGGCTACCACATTGCTGCATGATATGATTCACAAAGAGGTTGAAGTATATGTGGATGACATGATTGTGAAGTCTGTGGATAGGGAAGGACATTTAGCTGCTCTGAAGAAGTTCTTTGAAAGAATCATCAAGTACAAGCTGCTTCTGAACCCTCAGAAATGTGCCTTTGGAGTGACTGCTGGAAAGCTGCTTGGTTTTATGATCACACAGAGAGGGATAGAAGTAGATCCGGGGAAAATCAAAGCAATCATGGAGATGCAACCACCAAAGACAGAAAAGGAAATCCGGGGATTTTTGGGAAGAATTCAGTTTATCAGCCGTTTCATAGCTCAGTTGACGACTATCTGCGAGCCGATTTTCAAGTTGCTAAAGAAGGATGTACCGACTAAGTGGAATGAGAAATGTCAAGAGGCGTTTGATACCATCAAAAGGTATTTGAGCAACCCACCAATACTGGTTCCCCCACGACAAGGTGAACCGTTATTACTCTACCTAACTGTCACCGAAACCACGATGGGAGCTATGTTAGCTCAATACCTTGAAGAATCATTAAAAGAGAATGCCATCTACTACCTCAGCAAGAAGATGACGGATTATGAAGTGAACTATAGTGCTTTAGAAAAGACATGCGTGGCATTGGTGTGGGCAACTCAAAAGCTTCGCTATTACATGATGTCTTTCCAAGTACTTTTGATCAGTCGAATGGACCCATTGAAGTATCTACTTGAGAAGCCTGCTTTGTCCTATAAAACAGCGCGGTGGTTATTGTTGTTGTCAGAATTCGACATTCAGTATGTACTGCAGAAATCAGTAAAGGGAAGAGCTATAGCAGAACACCTGGCAGAATGTGCTACTTCACAAGCAGACAATGGCAATTACCAGTTCCCAGATGAGGAGATCCTTGTGGTTGAGAAGAAGATATGGAAAGCGCACTTTGATGGAGCATTGAATCGGAAAGGATGTGGCATAGGAGTTTGTTTAGAGACACCTAAAGATGTGATGATACCTGTGGCCGTGAAGCTGAACTTTAAGGCAACCAACAACATAGCTGAATATGAAGCTTGCATTATAGCTTTAGAATCAGCATTGGCCTTGGGAGTAGAAGAGCTTGAAGTGTACGGAAATTCAGCCCTTATCATATGCCAGACTAGAGGGGAATGGAAGACTAAGGATGAGAAGTTGCTGCCATATCACGATTATCTAGAGACACTGGTGAAAGAATTCCGTCAAATAAAATTCTTTTACCTGTCTAAGCAAAAGAACAAGTTTGCGGATGCCTTAGCCACTCTAGCATCCATGGCAGAGATCCCAATAGAAGGGGGAGTAGCCCCAATGATCATTGAATCTAGAGAGGAACCCATATACTATTGTGCCATAAGGGAAGGAGAACCAAACGACGGGAAACCGTGGTACCATGATATTCAGCAGTACTTAGAAAAATGGGAGTATCCGCCAGAAGCATCCTATGTTGACCGAAGAACTTTGAGAAGGTTGGCTAGCCAGTTCATCTTGTGCAGTGGGAGATTGTATAAAAGGTCTTTTGACAGTGTCCATCTCTTGTGTGTAACAGAAGATGAAGCAGAGCAGATTATTCAGGAAATACATGAAGGGGCTGGGACTCCAAATATGAATGGATATATGCTTGCGAAGAAGATTTTTAGATTGGGGTATTATTGGTTGACCTTAGAAAGTGATTGTGCTAGACATGTTAAGAAATGTCATGTGTCAAGTGTTTGCAAGTGGTAAGCATCAGCCATCCATGCCACTCACAACCATGTCATCACCATGGCCATTTGCAACATGGGGCATTGATATCATCGGCAAGATCACTCCTGCGGCTTCGAATGGGCACGAGTACATATTAGTGGCCATAGATTACTTTACCAAATGGGTAGAAGCAGCGTCGTACAAGACTTTGAATGTTAAGCAGGTTGCCAAGTTCATACAGTGCAACATCATCTACCGGTATGGAGTGCCACGGGAATTTATTTCAGGTAACATTTCAAAAAAGAGACTGAGGAGCTTCTTGAGAAATATGGTATAGTACATCACCATTCCTCTCCTTATCGTCCGCAGACTAATGGAGCAGTAGAGGCAGCTAACAAGAATTTAAAGACCATTTTGAAGAAGACCATTGATACGTACAACGACTGGCATGAGAAATTGCCTCTGGCATTGTGGGGCTATTCCACATCCATTAGGGCGTCAACTGGGGCTACGCCTTACTCGTTAGTCTATGGTATGGAAGAAGTGTTACCAATTGAGTTAGAGATACCTTCACTAAGGGTAGTTATGGAAAGCCAACTAGCAGAAGTCGATTGGATGAGGGATAGATATGAGCAGCTGTCACTAATTGACGAGAAGAGATTGAAGGCCCTATACCATGTTCAAGGTTATCAGAGGAGAATAGCTCGAGCATTCAACAAGAGAGTTAAAAACAGGGGCTTAAAGAAAGGGGATTTGGTACTTAAAGAAATCAGAATGCCGATTCATGATCCAAGAGGGAAGTTCAAGCCAAGCTGGGTGGGACCCTACATCATCAAAGAGATATTATCAGGTGGAGCCGTGCATCTTATGGACATAGATGGGATCGAGTTCTCTCATCCTACCAATTTGGATCAATTGAAAAAGTATCATGTATAAATAAAAAAAAAAAAAGAGCCCGCTAGGTAGAAAACCTGAAAATGCTGCTTAGGCAAAAATTAGGGCAAAAGCTTACTAGGTAGAAAACCTGCAAAGGCTGCTTAGGCAAAAAGTAGAGCATTTAAAAAAAAAGGGGGCTTTTCAATTGATTCATGAACTACAAGGACCTGATTCTCCAAGTATTCAAAACAAGAAAGTTGAAGTTTTTAAGAAATGTTCAAAAAGACGGAGATATGTAGGCAACCCATAAAGTCACTTTGGGTGCGGTCCAATTCCCTAAGGCAAAACAACCCTATGTTTGTTTTCAATTGCAATTGTTTGCAGTGATTTATTCAAAACTAAAAAGATAGAATTCTTTTATTCATGAAATGAAGAGAAACCTTTCAAAGGTTTATTACATGCCATATGATTCTAATTCCATTTATTCAAAATAAAAAAAGCATGGGAAATGTGTTTCAAAAGTTCATCAAATTCTTCGTTCCTTCCTTGAAATTTCTTCAGAGTCATCATCTATTTTTCTCTTGTAAAGCACTCTTTGTAAATCATTAGGTGGAAGTGACGAAGTGTCCCCTCGCTCTTCAGATGAGAGACTTTCGATAAGTCTTGAAATCCTAGCCTTCCTTTCTTGTCCCCGAACACCCACAGTTTGAGATAACCATTGTCTATATGCATCATCCAGTTCAAAAGGCCCATGAGAGAAATCAATGTGAGTTGTGTGCAATACAGATGGCCACCTTGACATCAAAACCTTCACCACAGATGGAGAGATCGCCTTGGAAGTGTAAGTATGCTCTAGAAGAGATGGAGTCGTCTGTTTGGTCCCCATTTGGCGAAGCAGTCGGGTTGCCCAATAGAAAGAAGTACGCTTCAACCCTACCAAAATTACTGCAGAATAACCTGGAGAACGGAGCAGATAATGGCCAGAACAGCTCTAGTCATGCACATACCATTCGATGTCATTCCAAGAGAGAGCAGAAAGAAAAGTCAACCATTCGAGTAAAGTGTTTTCTCGAGGTAAGGTAATCGCACGGCGATGATAGGAAGCATGGTAAGAAGTACCAGTGGAAGGAGCAATGAATTTTAGCCTCTCGATTAACCACATTTGCAGTAGAATGGGGCTACCTTCAAAATGAGTTTTGGGGTCGGTGTGAAGTTTGTCTAAGCCATTCAGAGTTTCGGCGAGGACCATGGGCATCATGTTTTGAGATGAAGAAAGAGGTGAAACTAGTTCGCACAGTTCTAATAGAACTAAGAAAGAGCCAGTACAGAAAAAGAATTGCCCAAGAAGGCATAAAACTAAAGCATGTTGAACGGGTCGTGAAGTGGTGAATTGATTCAAGCCAGGGTGAAGAAAAGAAGTAGCTAGTTTTAGAATGTTATGATTGGTCCTTCGATGAATGTAGAAGCATCTCCTTCAGTGATCTCCTTCAGTGTACTTACGCCGAATCTGTGGGAAGATGAAAGGACCTTTCAGTGGAACAGATATGATCGCGCAGAATTCCTCCAGCAGTGGGCATATTTCTTCTGTGCCGAAGTTGAAAACATGAGTTGTGGGATCCCAAAAGTGGCTTGCGGCAATGAGGAATGTTGTTTCCATCTTGATTTGTTGAAGAGAGAAGCACGCATTCAAGTTGAAGCGAGCGAACACCTTTTTGTCTTCCTTTGTCATTTTCGCCATGAATCTTTTCAAAACCTGAGGGAGAGCCTCCATGATGTTTAAAACTATTGTAGGATGGTTGTAGATGCTGCTAAGGGTTTCTTTTTATAGGCCTAGGTCAGGTTTGAAGATAAATTAGAAACTGAAAAGACAAAAAATTGGAAACTGCTCAAAATAGGAAAAATTAGGCGGGCCATTACGGTGACCGTCCTAGGCAGGACGGCCAACCGTCCTAAGGTGGACGGCCAACCGTCCTGGCTTGGATGGTCACCAGGATTTGGCCACCCATTTTTGCCGATTTTGCTTATTTCCGACTTTTTTTTTCCAGTTTTTGTGCATTCGGGGCCCCGATTTTGATTTTTGTTGACTTTGTTGCTATTTACAAGTTTTAAAATATTGGTATTAGTTCAATCATGATAAAAAGTGAGAGAATTAATAGCAGTGAATGAGTTTTAACAGTGCACATACACCATAAAAGTGAGAAAACTTGTTTTGGCACAAATGTTTGCAAATTACATATGATTTTCAAAATGAAACCCCATGTCTCATAGAAGATTGGTCAACGTCTTCGAGAGCCCCTCCTTATCCCTCTGCTAGATATCTCGCCAGCTGAAGAGTGACGTGGTGGATCAGGTACCTGAAACAGTGTTCACGGTTTGATCAGTTTGTAAAAAGGGAAAAAAGATGAATTTGAGAATGTGATTTGAGGTTACCTGTTGACGAGTGAGAGCGGAAGTCCTCAAGCTCATCCTGCGAAGGTCACGCCTCATGGCAATAGTAAGATCGATGTAGTCCTGGCAGTATTCTGGAGGGACCTGTCAGAAAGGAATGATGTCAGTGTATCTGTGGGAATGCGTGTGCAGTTGTTTGATTCAGTGGGAGGTTTACCTGTTCGTAAGAAGGATCCATGTGATATCCCTCATCGACTGAAGGTCGTGAAATAGTAGAAGTCACGAAGTTATCTTCAACTATTAGCTTTATATTCCAGTCTGCAGGCTGCAAGGTAGGAGGCCTATTTGCGTCTTGATCATCATCACCAGCAGCAGCCCTAGAGCTTTGACCCCGAGAACGGTGACCTTGTGGACATAAAGATGAAGTTTTGTGATTGCATTTACAGGGATGAAAGAAAGCACTCTCAAAAGTCATACCCTCTCCGGTAACTCCCCAGTCGCTAAAGGACGCATCAAGAATTGTTGACAGAAGACCTCATAGCTTGCATCAGAGAAAAGGAAAGCGGAAAGATCCACTCCTCTCTTGGACTCTAACAGGGCCTCACCCTTCAGTTTATCAGTGTGACGCATATTTGCAGGAGGCAGAAAAGGCACCCTAGCTGCATCCATGTTTCCATAAACTTGGCGACAGACTCTCTCACCCAAGTACCAATATCTGCCAGCAGGCCCCTCAAACAAGATTCGTCTATGTGTCAGGAGTACGCTTTGCGTGTGGGGGGAAGCCAAAGTAGTCCTCCAAGTATCCCATGGGTCCCAGTTCACCTGAAGATCATGAAGAGTATGAGAGTTGAATTTGAAAGATGTAAGAGAAAGACAATGGTTTGAGATTTTACCTGTTCTGCAGTGAGACCAGCAAGGATAGCCTTGGCAGCGGCATAATCATACCTATGGAGGTTGAATTGTTTCCCGTTGCATGGATCAAAGCGAGCTAGAAATGGCCATTGGTTGACCCCCTCTTTCAAGAGAGGACAACCAAGACCCAGGTAGATGAAAGCCCATACATGCATGAAAGAAAGATCAGGAAATTGATAAAGATATAGAGAGATTCTATTGAAAGACAATTGGGTGAAATCAATACCTGCCATATGAAACCCAAGCCGCTGAAGTCCTGGGCAGCATCTCGAAATTTGTCACACATGGAGCAATACATAATCGCTAATACAGCTCCGCCCTAGTCGTACAGGTGAACATTGTCCATATCATGTAAACTCTCCAAAAAGCCTAGAGGGGCTATGTCTTGTGTACCCGAGAAGAAAGTGCATGAAAGCAGATACAGAATGAATGCTCGGGCAATGTCTTCGGGATCCCCTCCATCCTCTTCACTTTGAATGCTGAAATGATTATAGAGCCAAGAGCGCCTGACTCCCTTTTTGGTTAAAGGAATATTTTCGACACCCAAGGTATTTTGTAAGTATTCTTCATCAATGTGAGCATCATTGTAGAAAGCGAGCGGTTTGCCTCCAATGGGAAGCCCTGTAATCATGGTGAAATAGAGTGGGGTCATGGTCATTTCCCCGAACCCAAAATGGAATGTGTTGGTGGTATCCCACCAAAGTTCAGATAGAGCTATCATAGCCATCATGTCCATGTTATCAAGCCAGAGAGAATCTAGAAAGAACTTGAAGCCTGCCTGCTTTACGATATCCTTGGCTTGACGTTGACGTATCTCCATTAATGCCCACCATTTGATCAGTTTACCAAGGGAATATCGTGTACGAATTTCAAAATTGGGCTGCATAAGCACATTTGTGTTATATTCACCTCAAAGTCAATGTTATTATTTCTAAGTAAATTTTGATTCAAATGTAATGCAAGTATGACTATTGATTTACATATCATGATATGAAGTAAAATCTATGCTTTGAATGAACCAAAATGATCAATACATTTTCAAAAGGATTTTTCAAAAAGATGTGTGCATATTGTATAATACAATTTATTATCAAAGGCATGAGTGGTGTCACCAAAATCCGAAGTGTTTCAAATTCAAAATTGATGGTGTTTTAATCCAATTAAACATCATAGAAAATTTTTGAGATACTTTACTTGACATGAAATGTCTTGTAAAGAATAAAATGGATGGTGGTGCCACTTAAGCATTTTATCAAACATGTGATATGCATATTTTCAAAATGATATTTTCAAAGAAGATTGATCATGGCAAATACTTTCTAAAATCTTACAAAAATCATTGAAACATGATTAGGATATGTTTGATTTGAAAAATCAAAGATTACTTCATTGAAGCATTTCATCAAACACTTGGTGTGCACCATCGACAAGCTTGTGAAGCTATGAGATGGGGCTCCCATGATTTTCCCAAAAGTTATAATGATATGAAAATCAACAATCACAACATGCAAACAAGCATTCCTACTTAATCAATTGCATATGAATCAAAAGTTATTGATGAGATTTGACTTACATTTTCTTTGGAGTGAATATATAAAAGATGTGTTCTAGGCTCCAAGAGTAGAGATGGTGGATGGGAGTCTCCATATGATGGTGCCTTGTATCTAGCCTTGACTTCCAAGAATGGATACTTTGAGTAAGGTGGAGGGGATTGACCTCTAGACATTTTTGAAGAGAGTTGAGTATGAGAGAAGTGGAGAGGTTCACACCAAATGGAAGCAAGTTGAAGAACTTGGAGAAGTTGTGTTTTTGTGTTGACAAAGGTATGAACCAATGTTTGTTTGGGTTGATAATGATTGAGGATCAAGAGTGAGAGAGTTTTGGAGAAAAATAGGCTTAGAAATGCTTAGAATTAGCACAAGAGTGCACATGAGCATGTGAGGTTTAAAAGGACAAAAAATTTTCGGGTCACACAAGGTGACCGTCCTAACTAGGACGGCCACCAGTGTGCCCCTCTTTGATTTTCTCAAAATTTCAATTTTTGATCGAATTTTCTCAAAATTGGTTCAAGTTTTGCATAAAAATTATTTCTAAATGTTGATTTTGGATTATGATTTTGAATTGATGATTTTAGAAAAAACATTTTATATGGGAGATGTACCATATAAAATAATGAGTTGATGATATGTTCATATGGGAGATGTACCATATGAACAATGAATTTGAATTGTTTTATGTGAAACATAAAATAGTGATGTGAGATTATTTTATATGAAATATAAAATAATGACCTTTATATGGGAGATGTACCATATAATTGATGATATGTTCATATGGGAGATGTACCATATGAACAATGAATTTGAATTGTTTTATGTGAAACATAAAATAGTGATGTGAGATTATTTTATATGAAATATAAAATAATGATCCTTATATGGGAGATGTACCATATAAAGTATTGATTT
>JAESVK010030184.1:0-11757 GCA_017140935.1 Hamamelis virginiana | reverse complement strand
CCAAATTTGTGTTAAAGATGCATGTATTAGGTGCACTTTATGTGAATCTGCGTAAGATGACTTCCGTATGGCCAAATGCAAAGTAGATTTTGAAAAATCAGATGCACTTTTTATAATTTCATGTTTTCCAAAAATCACAGTGATCCGACACTCGATTTCTGAAAAATTAAATTGGAAAAATAAATAGTGATATTTTGAAAAATAAAAATGACACAATTTTTCATAGTGACATTTGTTAGAAATCAATCGTTGGATTACTATGATTTTTGGCGAACATAAAATTCATAAAAGGTACTTCTAATCCAATGGTCAATTTTTCAAAATCTGTCTACATTTGACCCTACATAGATCACGTTATGCAACTTTGTGTAACATGCATCTTAAAACAGCATCCATGTATGCATATACAGGAATGATCAAGTCAGCATATGCTTACATAACCTTATGTAAGCATGAAACTAATAGATAATTAATTGTGGGATACATGTTTCGAAAAACTAACCGTTGAATTAAATATTATACTTATGTATGTCATGTATGCCAAAAATCACAGTGACCGAACGGTCGGTTTTTCAAAAATATCATTGAGAAACTGTGACAGTGAGTTCAGTGTTTTACTATCACAGTTTTTCAAGTCTATATTTTGAGATGTTTACATTAAATCATGTACTGTGACAAGAATGATATTCATAAGAAGAATATTTAATCCAATGACTAGTTTTTCAAAATATACTATATATATAATACTAGGGTTGATGAGAGGACAAGATATTTGTGAGCAGATTGCGAGCAAGCTCAATAAAAGCTTGCCTAGATTTGATTGTTTAATAAACGAATTGAACAAGATCAAATATGGAGTTTAGACTCATTTATATTGAATGAGCCAATCTAGCTAGCTCTATCAAACTAAAACTCGACTCGGTTGGCTCGTGAGCATAATCATTAAGGGCTCGTGAACAAACTCGATCGTGATTAAGCTTGTGTTTAGGCTCATAACTTGGTATTTTTTTTATTACCATCTTCTATCAGTTTCCAATTGACTTCCGTTTATTATATAATAGGACTCGCAAACGAACTCAATAATAGACGAGCCAATCTCAAGCAAATCAAAACTCGATTTAATTATACTTTTATATATATATATATATATATATATATATATATATATATATTAAACTCAATTCAAACTTAAATAGTCAAGTTTTTTATCAAATCATTTAAGCTTGAACATTTCAAAATTCGGCTCGACTTGACTCATTTACGATCCTACATAGAACAGTTAGACTGAACTTAAAAGAAGTACTTTTTTTGAACAATCGAAAAGCTCTCAAAAATGTTTTGAGAAAAGGAAAAAACATCCAAAGGTTGGATGATTCGATCGGAATAATCATGCATGTGACCCAGCTTGAATCCGAGAATATTTTAGCCATCTTACTTGGACTCGATCGGATGCAGACCTGAGTCATATATATAAAATTATAAATCTAGTATGAGATTTATTAAACAAATTATATCATTAATTATACACTGCCTTTATAATGTTAAATGTGATATCAGCCTTATGACGTCAGAAATTGTAAAGGACCCCACAACCTCATCCTTACCTAAAAATGCCGCGTGGTACAAAATTAATCACTAATCAAACTAGCCCATTGGTTTACTCAACATCTTCTCTCTCCCCCACCCCACCAAGCCGTTAGGGCTATGAGTATAGATTTGTTCCTAATGATTAGAAATATTAGAACTTCCTAATGTGTAATCCAACAACTGAAATCAAAACATGGATATTAGGATTTTGATGTCATAATATATACAGATGTACATGAATTTATCTATATGATTTGATTTGATTTCGAGTCGTTAGATTTTTCTATAAGTTGATTTCAGTCATTGGATTACACGTTAGGAGGTCTTGATATTTCTGCTCATTAGGAGCAAATTCAAACTCCTTGGGATATCAATTATTTTTAATCGATAAAAAAAAATATCTCATATTTATGGATGAAATTACTCTTAATTTTTATTTACTTAAGCCCCGTTTGAATTAATTTTGTCTAGAATCATTTTTGAAGAACTATATATTCACATTGCACTTTAAAACTATGTCCAAACTATCATTTCGCATATCAAAATTTTCATATTAATTAAAAGAGATTGTGGCAAAAGTTAAGGGAACTCCAACTTTGGCCAATCATCCCATCACCCTTTAAGTCGTCTAAAAGTTATTATCACTCCATCTCTTAGATCAAATGAAATTTCGAGCTTCAAAAATAATTTTGGACAAATTAAGCACATCCAAACAGTAGTTTATTATTTGATAAGCATGATGTATATGAGAAAGAGAGATGAAAGTGTACGTATGTGTATGTATATTGTTGTATGACATTATTCGGAACGGAATATTCCCATCTATTGATTGCCTAATTGAGAAGCATAAGAAGACAAGGGATCTTCCCCAATTGTGCTTCGTATGTTTGTCCTCCATAAATTCCAAATGTCGCACCGGCCAACTATCCTCTTATACAAAAACGTAAATGCATGTTTGTCCTCCATAAAATCCAAATGTCACACCAACCATCTATTTATTGAAATATATCCTCTTACGTTCACACGAAATATTCAAAGCCACCCAAACATAAAATGGGATTTATTTAAATACATATATCTATATATATTAATTAGAATTAATACTTAATTTTGTTAAATATTGAAGGGATAACATTGATCGAATTCATATGTGTGTTCTCATATGAATGTTGAAAAGCATCTTAGGGATCAATAAGTATTTTATCAAACATATATATATATATACATGCATACACATTAAGCTTTATTGAATGGGGAAGAAGAAGCTAGCTAAGGAGAGTTTGATACCGTATTAGAATATCACTTTATCCAAAATAATTCAGTTGTTAGAGAATGGATTAATAATGTATATCAAGTGGCTATGGAGATCATCCTCCTTACCAATATGGTTATTACTTCTATAATTTGTAGCACAGAATATCCTATCCTCATAATTAAAGACATTGAGCATCATGCAACATGACCTTTGTGCATGAGACTCTGTTTCATTTTTTATATGTATTTAAATTTATATATATAATATATATAATATCACTATTAATTAATATTATTATAGTCTCACATTATTTTAATGATTGGATAAAGTAAATGGGCCTATGTGATCTCATCTAATAAATTATTTGTATATAAAAAATAATAATTATTGGATAACATTCACCATTTGATCTCAATTAAATCCATGGAAGTGCATGGAGCATGCATTTTGATATATGTATATATATAGTTTGGATGTGGTATGCACCGGTGCGTATGTGCACCATATATCCATGCCGTCTGTGAGGCACACGTGCCGGCGCATGCAATACACAAACGATCTGAATGCATGGTGAGCATGTGCACTGGTATGCACTAGATCCATTTCATATATATATGTGTTCTAGTCAGCAAATGCTGACTTTAACTAAAGTCAGCAAAGAACACAAGCCCTTGGATTCCCATTCATTTAATGTATGATTCATCTCAAGATTCCAATCTAAGGGCTTGTGTTCTTTGCTGATTTTAGTTAAAGTCGGGTTTTGCTGACCAGAACATTTATCTCTCTCTCTCTCTCTCTATCTATCTGTCTGTTTATCTATCTATCTATCTATCTATCTATCTATATATATATATATAGAGAGAGAGAGAGAGAGCAGTTCGTCCTATGTGGCGGTCTTCATTGGCCTTCCCTTCCCCATCCCTTCTTTCCTTAATTCACTCTTCTGCTTCTTTTTAATTGGTTGATGCTATATTTTATTTTATTTTATTATCATATCTTATTTTATTTTATGTTATTTTCTTCTTTTAACTTTTCTTTCCAATCAAATTAGGGCTTCATAGTACTGCTGCATTTCTTCTTCTTATTTTTTTTCTTTGCTATACTTACCATGTACCGATTAGTGCCTCACATCTAGGTAATGTGTTCTTCTTCTTCTTCTTCTTATTCTCACTCTCTATTTGGGTTTGTAGTCGATCATAGTTTTTTTCACATTGAAACGCTACACCATAGCCATCGTGATAAATTCATTTCACGGTGAGCATGTGCACCGGTATGCACTAAATCCATTTCATAGATCACTACAAAAAAAAAAATGAGCAATAGGGACTGAAACCAAACAGTCCCAAACAGAGTGATAAATTCGTCCCAGGCTATTATTTGGGATGGTTCACGTCCCAATTGGTGGTGTCGCAAATGGAATTTTTGCGACGGAAATCGTCTTTTCGTCCTAAATTTTTTTTGTGACGGTTTCATCCGTCCCAAAGTGAATTCAGTTAATATGTTGATAAACAACTTTACGACGGTTTTTATCCATCCCTAAATAGTATTTGCAATGGTTTCTTATCCGTCCCTATCCACCTTATGTTCTAGCTAGGAAATTTGCGACGGATTATTTTCCATCCCTGAATATTATTTGTGATGGTTTTTAATCCGTCCCTATCCATCTTCCGTTCTAGCTAACAACTTTGCGACGATTTCTTATCCGTCCCTAAATACTATTTTTGACGGTATTTGAAATCCGTCCTTACTATATGTGATCCATTCCTTTTGTCATTTATTTTTAAATAATACCCCTGTATTATATATTTTAAAAAATACTTTTAAAACAATATATATATGAACCTATTTGTACTACAAAATCATATATATCCATGTAAAATAAAATGGATAAAAGTTGGTGTGCTAGTTAAAAGTTGTGCATTCATTCATTAACTATAAGTGTAGACAATCAAATATAACATATTTGTGCATTCATTCATTAACTACAAAATCAAATATAATTAAGTGTAGACAATCGAACCAATATTTCATTGTGCATTCATTCATTAAATATAAGTGTAGACAATCGAACCAATATTTCATTATGCACCTAGTTGAAAGTTGCAATATAACCATGTAAAATAAAATGCCACCTGATTCATTAGCATGGTAATTGTTTTGAATGCATTGACAATATTTACATATCTGTACCAAAATGATATGTAAGAAAAGTTGGAATATAGCATTTCTCAATGTCTTGATTATCATTCATCAACTTAAAAGCATCACAACCCGCATAAAAAATTGTCACTGCAGAAGAACATCATAATATTATGTCAGCACCCACAAAATTAAACTCAAAATCTCACATTTATATATTTATAATGCCTTGAGATCATACAAGTTGCATTAGGACAATGAACAAAAAAGGTGCTCAACGGTCTCAATTTCAGCCTTGCACATTACACATTTTGTCAAAATAGATCTGGTTTTTGTAGGCAAAAATCTGTCCATAACTACATTTGGTAATTCAACTTACTAATTAAATATAACCCAATATAATCAACCAAAAAATTATTAAAGACAAAAAGAAACGAATAAAAGAAAAGAAAATGAGCTGTCCAAATTCAGTTGTGAATTCAACGATTTAGACAAGTTTAGATTCAAACCAAAATTTGGGATGAGATTCACAAGTTTGAGAGAGAACATAATTGTGGAGGCAGGGAATCCTCAGCCTGGTAATCATTCTTCTCGAAGATGAGGCATCAATTTAATAGCTATTGTTTGTGTTCAAGGCTTAAAAAGATTTGGCTAAGCAGTCAAATCCTGGTATTTAATTCCCATGGAAAGCAAGAATGAAAATTACACAAGAAATGAAAAGAATAAATGAAGTTCTGTTCAAACAAGCTCAACCCAATATTATTGACTGAATCATGCAAGCTTTTGTTCCATAAATTAAACTCTGTTCAATGTAGTAAACAGGCATTTTTGTGAGATGATAAACATTAACAAGAGAACATCAAGAAAATGACATTTGGGTTACATGTTTCCCTCACACAGGTTAATGAGCTCTACTTACCCATAATATAACAAGCTAATTCTTCAAAATTTCAGTTATTTAATTCAATAAACAGAGCAGGTAAAAGCGTATAGATCCAGCAAAATAACAGTTGTTTAGCAACAGCTTATTTAATTAAATCCACAACCATTTAAAGATGGAGAATAACAAGGAAGAAGGGAAATCAGATTAAGACAGAGTTGGGAATGTGATATAACTGCCTGTTGGGAAACAAATGGAAAATAAATCTATTGCCTGAACTGTAGGCATCAATGTGGGAAGAATCTCATCCCCAAACACATTTGAGAGAACATCTAGAGCAGTTGTACTGCATTTCCATAAATTCCAAACATTAACTATATCATCATCCTATCAGCAGCCCAAATTCCAAAATGGTTAATTATAAAATATACATAATGACCTCATTTTTCTAATACTAACTCCAGCACAAAATAAATAAATTATACTCAATGAGCCAAATTGACAAACCAAACATATAACTAAACCAAAACAAGATATGGTAACATACATCATCCTCTACATACAACATACATCATATATATATATATATATATATATATACAGTTCATCCTATGTGACGGTCTTTATTGGCCTTCCCTTCCCCATCATCTTCTCTCCTTAATTCACTCTTCTGCTTCTTTCTAATTAGTTGATGCTATATTTTATTTTATTTTATTTTCTTCTTTTAACTTTCCATTCCTGTCAAATTAGGGCTTCATAGTACTACTTGATACAAGAGCATCCCAAGAACAGAAGTCAAAGAGCTAACCCAAGAAAATTATAAAAACACTTCAATTTTAGCATTCTCGGATTGTGCAGACAGCCCAAACAGTTGTTAGTAAAATGGGCATATCTCTCTCTACATAACTCCTTTTTGCGCACCTTTTTTTTTGGTTAGTTCGCTAACTTCTATATCTTTAATGTGGTATAAGTCTTGGGGGTTGGAACTTTCTGTGGAGAATCAGTTTTGACCGAGAACAGAGGCCAATTTTGGGTACTGCAGCAGAAAATCCTGTGTTTACAATTCTCTGTTTCCAATGCTCTTGGGACTTCATTAGTTGCTTAATTCTCTTAGCTAGAAGACCTTCAAACTTCCTAGAAGTCTCTTAATTGTAATCAAGTCTTGCCTAATTAATTATCTAGTTTTTATATTTTCTTAAAGCTTGTGAAAGTTATTAATTAGCTTTGGAAATTGTTTATGGCTGGAGGATTGTTCCAGGCCTATTTAATCAAGTCTTTAGTCATGTAATACAAGTTTTTCCAGAATTTGAATGAAGTTTAGCCTTTGGCTTTTGAGAAGAATGATTTCTTCTTGTTTAACTCTATATCCCTTTGGTGGATCTCCATTGGGTGGTGAGTTGTGTTATCTTTGAGTGTTCACTTGTGTTTCCCTTTTCTTTCTTCCATTCTCCGGCGTCAGATTGGTATCAGAGCCTAGGTTGTGATGGTTGGACGTCGTCAAAGTGTACAAAACACTGATGAGGCAGTGGTACGTGAACGTGACCTTCGTGACATCGAGATGGATGATTTGAGAAGACAAGTGCAGCAACTCCAGCAGCGTCTTTAGCGCTATAAAAACCGGGAATATGATGAGATTCATCATAAATCAAATGATGAGGAGGAGGTTAACCCCTTTCACCAAGCTCCTAGTGAGTCGTCTAGTGAAGAGGCTTCTCCCCGTCTTCAACCTCAAAGGAACCAAGATTTCCAACGAGATTATGACATTAAAGTTGACATTCCATAGTTTGAAGGCAGAATCCAAGGAGATGAGTTCATAGATTAGCTTAACACTGTTGAATGAGTTTTTGATTACAAAGATGTATCGGATAGTCGAAAGGTGAAGCTTGTGGCCACTAAGTTGAAGAAACATGCTTCCATTTGGTGGGAACATCTCAAAAACCAGCGTGCTCGTGAAGGAAAGAGAAGAATTGTGACATGGGAAAAGATGAAGAAAGAGCTCAGAAATAAGTTCTTGCCTGAACACTATCGCCAATACGCATTTCTTAAGTTCCATAATTTCAGGCAAAAGGAGCTGCCCGTGGAAGAGCATACAACAGAGTTTGATCATCTTAAGATGTGCTATGATGAGTCTGAACCGGAAGAACAAACCATTGCTCACTACTTTGGGGGACTTCGATCAGAAATTGCTAATGTTGTTCAATTGCATCCATATTGGACCTACAATGACGTATTCAAGCTAGCAATCAAAGTGGAGCGCCAACTTAAAGAATCGCAGGGGAATAGCTTTCGCTCTTCAACTTAGAAATGAGCTTCCAACTGGGGGAGTGGTTCTACTTCTAAGCCTTCACCAACACCTAAACCAACCAATTTCAAATCACCTCCCAAGAAAGATAGTGGGGGTATTCCAAGCCGTCCTATTACTTCCAATCCCAATAATCGGCAATGCTTCAAATGTTTTGGGTTTGGTCATATTGCATCCGAGTGCCCCAATCGCAAGATTGTTTCTCTAGTTGAAGAGGATGTGGATGAGGAGTCGAAACAAGAGTTGTCTATTAATGAAGAGGTGGAGAATGAAGATGAAATCACCTATGGAGACCAAGGAGAGTGTCTTGTCATTCGTCGCAGCCTCAGTGCAGCCCATGTAGAGGAAGAGAATTGGCTTCGCAACAACATCTTTCACGCCCACTGCACATCCCATGGCAAGGTATGTGATGTTATCATTGATAGAGGGAGCTGTGAGAATGTGGTAGCAACTAAAATGGTGGAGAAATTGCAGCTGAAAATGGAGAATCATCCTCAACCTTACAAGCTTTCATGGCTTCGCAAAGGAAATGAGGTAAAAGTAACGAAAAGGTGTCTAGTTCAATTTTATATTGGAAAAAATTATAAAGATGAAGTTTTGTGTGATGTTGTTCCAATGGATGCTTGTCACTTGCTTCTTGGACGCCCATGGCAGTTTAATAGGAAGGTAATTCATGATGGGTTCAAGAACACTTACACTTTTAAAAAGGATGGGGTTCAAGTCACATTAGGTCCTTCCAAATTTGAGAGCATACCCAAGCCTTCTAAAGGGGAGGGAAGTAATTTTCTCTCTAAAATAGAATTTGACAAAACTTTGGATGGAACTAATGAGGCTTATGCTCTTGTTGTGATAGAGAAAAATGAAGAGAGTAATAAAATCCCACCTTTGATGCAATCTCTTCTTTATGAGTTTGATGATCTCATACCTGAAGAAATTCCAAACGGCCTCCCACCAATAAGAGACATTCAACATTGCATTGATCTTATGCCTGGCGCCATTCTACCCAACAAGCTCGCCTATAGGATGACTCCTAAGGAGCATGAAGAGCTTTAAAGGCAAGTTGATGATCTTTTGGCCAAGGGTTTGATTCGAGAAAGCATGAGTCCATGTGCTGTCCCCACCCTTGTTGTACCAAAGAAAGATGGATCGTGGCGTTTGTGTGTTGATAGTAGAGCGGTGAACAAGATAACTATCAAACACCGTTTTCCTATTCCTCGCCTTGATGACCTTCTTGACCAACTACATGGTGCCACCATCTTCTCCAAGATTGATCTTAGAAGTGGCTATCATCAAATCCGAATAATAGAGGGTGATGAATGGAAGACTGCTTTCAAAACAATGGATGGCCTCTTTGAATGGATGGTTGTGCCTTTTGGTCTCTCAAATGCACCTAGTATTTTTATGTGGCTTATGAACCATGTTTTTAAACATTTTATTGGTCACTTTGTTGTTGTTTATTTTGATGATATTCTTGTATATAGCAAAAATCAGGAACAACACTTGGAGCATCTTCGCCAAGTCTTCAAAGTGTTAAGGGAGCAGAAATTGTATGTCAACTTGAAGAAGTGTCAATTCTTAACAAATAGCCTTGTCTTTTTGGGCTATGTTATCTCAAGTGAAGGAATAAAGGTAGATCCTAGCAAGATTGAAGCAATCACAAGTTGGCCTACTCCCAATTCTCTTCATGACATCGAAGCTTTCATGGTCTTGCCTCTTTCTACAGTCGTTTTATCAAGGGGTTTAGCACCATCATAGCTCTAATCACTGAATGCCTAAAGGGAGGAACTTTCACATGGAATGATGAAGCACAAAGAAGCTTTGAACTTATAAAGAAAAAGATAACTGAAGCTCCTATTCTTGCACTTCCAGATTTTAACAAAGTGTTTGAAGTGGACTGTGATGCCTCAAATGAGGGAATTGGTGTTGTCTTTAGCCAAGAAGGTAAGCCTATTGCTTTTTTTAGTGAAAATTTGAGTGGTGCCAGCAGAAAATATTCAACCTATGATAAAGAATTTTATGCTATTATTCAAGCTTTAAGCCATTGGCGCCATTATCTTATATCCAAAGAGCATCATCCACAAACAGATGGACAAATTGAGGTTGTGAATCGAAGTTTGGGGAATCTTTTAAGGAGTTTAGTTGACAGCAACATTCGTCAATGGGATCTTATCTTGGCTCAAACTGAATTTGCCTACAACCAATCAACAAGTCAGACCATGGGTACTAGTCCTTTTGAAGTGGTTTATGGTCAGAATCCTTATAGTCCTTTAAACTTGGCTCCACTTCCTATCACTCATCATTTTAGTGGAGATGCTGCAAATCAAGCCAAGTACATTCAGAAGCTGCATGAACAGGTGCGAGCTCGAATCACTAAGCAAAATGAGAAGTATTGCAACAATGCCAACAAGCACAAGAAGCCTGCTGCATTCAAAGTAGGAGATTTGGTGTGGATTCACCTTCGAAAAGAAAGGTTTCCACTTGGACGTTATGCTAAACTCAAGCCCCGAGCTGATGGTCCATTCAAAGTTCTCCAACGAATTGGTGAAAATGCCTACAAGATTGAGCTTCCAGGTGACTATGGTGTTTCAGCCACTTTCAATGTTGCTGATCTTTCTCCATATTATGATGAGGAAAATGACTTGGACTCGAGGGTGAGTCTTCTCCAACCAGGGGAGAATGATACAGAAGCATCCCAAGAACAACATAAGTCAAAGAGCCAACCCAAGAAAATTACAAAAACACTTCAATTTTAGCATTCTCGGATTGTGCAGATAGCCCAAACAGTTGTTAGTAAAATGGGCATATCACCCTCTACATAACTCCTTTTTGAGCACCGTTTTTTTGTTAGTTCACTAACTTCCATATCTTTAATGTGGTATAAGTCTTGGGGGCTGGAACTTTCTGTGGAGAATCAGTTTTGACCGAGAACAGAGGCCAATTTTGGGTACTGCAGCAGAAAATCCTCTGTTTTCAATTATCTGTTTCCAATGCTCTTGGGACTTTATTAGTTGTTGAATTCTCTTATCTAAAAGACCTTCAAACTTCGTAGAAGTCTCTTAATTGTAGTCAAGTCTTGCTTAATTAATTTTCTAGTTTTTATCTGATCTTAAAGCTTGTAAAAGTTATTAATTAGCTTTGGAAATTGTCTATGGCTGGAGGATTGTTCCAGGCTTATTTAATCAAGTCTTTAGTCATGTAATGCAAGTTTTTCCAGAATTTGAATGAAGTTTAGCCTTTGGCTTTTGAGAAAAATGATTTTTTTGCTTATTTAACTCTGTATCCCTTTGGTGGATCTCCATTGGGTGGTGAGTTATGCTATCTTTGAGTGTTCACTTGTATTTCCCTTCTCTTTCTTCCATTCTCCAGCATCACTACTGCATTTCTTCTTCTTCTTTTTTTCTTCGCTATACTTTTCATGTATTGATTAGTGCCTCACGTCTAGGTAATGTGCTCTTCTTCTTCTTCTTCTCTCTCTTTCTCTCTCTCTCTCTCTATATATATATATACAGAGATGCTAATATAAGGTGCACTTGATTCAACTTGCATCAAGTGCCCTCCTCTACAGCCACCTGTAATGAAAATTTTTAAAAACTG
>JAESVK010030154.1:0-10022 GCA_017140935.1 Hamamelis virginiana | reverse complement strand
CGGTAACTTTTGGTCCGGGTTTTAAAACAATGGAAAATTGATGACATTTTTTTATTTATTTAACTAGATGAGCTATGCAATCTCATACTAATAATTGTTTTTATTTTCCCAGAGAATTTTCAGGTCAATTTGTAATGCAGCTATCAGAGAATGGGGGTTCTGTACAGATGATGAGAAGAGAAGCTTGATAGAGGAATTTTACAGGTACTATTATTGTTGTGTGAGGCCGCCCACATCATATCCTCTCTCTGTCTCCCTCTCCTACCATTGGAGTAGAGCTTGAACTCCCTTCTCAACTGTCATAACTGTTAACTACGAAATGTCCTCCTATACTCAACCTCTCTCTCCTCTCTCTCTCCCCCTTCCTTCACACTCTCTCTCTTCCCTCCAATCCCATCAACTAACTCTTCACAAACATACCTCTCAACCCACTATTCCTCTCATCTCCACCACTACCTCTCCAAAACTCGTACCAGAATCTCCTTCTCCATCTTCATGGATCGAAACCCTTCGCTCGCAAACCCGATCCAATCTTTTCCGCGAAGCCATCTCCACCTACATTCATATGACTGTCGCGGGTATTCCACCAAACAATTTTGCTTTCCCTGCCGTTCTGAAGGCTGTTGCCGGCCTTCAAGACTTGAATTATGGGAAAATGATTCATGCTCATGTTGTTAAATTTGGGTATGGATCGTCTTCGGTGACCGTGGCTAATACCCTGCTTAATATGTATGGGAAATGTGGAGATATTGGTGATGTGTATAAGGTGTTTGAAAGAATTACTGAGAGAGATCAAGTGTCGTGGAACTCGATGATTGCTGCATTGTGTAGGTTTGAGGAGTGGGAACTTGCATTGAGTGCCTTTCGATTGATGCAATCAGAGAATGTGGAGCTCAGCTCGTTTACTTTGGTGAGTGTGGCACTTGCGTGTTCGAACCTGCTTCCTAAGCATGATGGCTTGCGGCTTGGAAAGCAAGTTCATGGATATAATTTGAGAATGGGTGATGTTAAGACGTTTACAAATAATGCTTTGATGGCTATGTATGCCAAACTGGGAAGAGTTGATGATGCGAAAGCTTTATTTGAGCTGTTTGCAAATCGTGATATGGTTTCATGGAACACTATGATCAGCTCATTCTCACAAAATGACCAGTTTTCCGAGGCACTGGCCTTCTTCCACCTTATGGTTCTAGAAGGAGTTAAACCAGATGGGGTTACAATTGCAAGTGTTCTTCCTGCTTGCTCACATTTGGAGATGCTAGATGTTGGGAAGGCAATTCATGCTTATGCCTTGAGAAATGATGATTTGGTTAATAATTCTTTTGTGGGTAGTGCTTTAGTTGACATGTATTGCAATTGCAAACAGGTTGAGTGTGCTCGCCGAATCTTTGATGTTATCTTGGACCGGAGAATAGGGCTTTGGAATGCTATGATTACTGGTTATGCACAAAATTGTTTTGATGAGAAGGCGTTGATGCTTTTTATTGAAATGGAAACGGTTGCAGGGCTTTGTCCAAATGCCACCACAATGGCCAGTGTTTTGCCTGCTTGCGTGCGCTGCGAAGCATTCTCTGATAGAGATGGTATTCATGGGTATGTAGTGAAGATGGGTTTGGAGAGGGACAGGTATGTGCAAAATGCACTAATGGACATGTACTCTAGGATGGGGAAGATAGAAACTTCAAAAAATATATTTGACAGCATGGGGGTTAGAGATATAGTATCTTGGAACACCATGATTACAGGTTATGTTATTTGTGGCCGCCATGATGATGCACTTATTTTTCTACATAAGATGCAAAGCATAGAAGAAGCCGAGATGAAGACAAATGATGATTATGGTGATGAAAAAAGAGTTGCTTTCAAACCAAATTCAATAACACTCATGACCATCCTTCCTGGTTGTGCTGCCCTAGCAGCTCTAGCAAAGGGGAAAGAGATCCATGCTTATGCCATCAGAAATGCTCTGGCATCGGATGTTGCAGTTGGAAGTGCATTAGTTGACATGTATGCAAAATGTGGCTGCTTGAACTTATCTAGAAGAGTGTTTGATGAAATGGCAAACAGAAATGTGATTACATGGAATGTTCTCATCATGGCTTATGGGATGCATGGTAAAGGAGAGGAAGCCTTGGAACTATTCATAAATATGGTGTCTGACAAAGCCGGGGGTGGGGAAGTGAAGCCTAATGAAGTGACATTTATTGCAGTCTTTGCTGCATGTAGTCACTCTGGGATGGTAAGTGAAGGCCTAAACTTGTTCCACAGAATGAAAGATGACCATGGGATAGAGCCTACACCTGATCTCTATGCATGCATTGTGGACTTGCTTGGCCGGGCAGGTCAGCTAGAGGAAGCATATCAACTCATAGATACCATGCCTTTGGAGTTTGACAAAGTAAATGCTTGGAGTAGCATGCTTGGTGCTTGTCGGATTCACCAGAATGTAGAACTTGGAGAAATTGCAGCCAAGAATCTCCTTCAGTTGGAGCCAAATGTCGCTAGCCACTATGTTCTACTTTCTAATATCTACTCATCCGCCGGGATCTGGGACAAGGCTATGGAGGTTAGAAAGAACATGAAGGAAATGGGAGTAAGAAAAGAACCTGGATGCAGTTGGATCGAGTACGGCGACAAGGTTCATAAATTCATGGCTGGTGACGTATTGCACCCAGAAAGTGAGCAGCTTCATAGCTTCCTCGAGGCTTTGTCCGAGAAGATGAGAAAGGAGGGTTATGTGCCTGATACTTCTTGTGTTCTTCACAATGTTAATGAGGAGGAAAAAGAGAATCTACTATGTGGGCACAGTGAGAAACTAGCGATAGCATTTGGTATTCTTAACACTCCTCCTGGCACTACAATTCGAGTTGCCAAGAACCTTAGAGTTTGTAATGATTGCCATGTTGCTACTAAGTTTATCTCAAAAATTGTGGGGAGAGAAATCATTGTAAGGGATGTAAGGAGGTTCCATCATTTCAGGGAGGGAACTTGTTCCTGTGGGGATTATTGGTGATAAAGTGACCAAACCCCTGTTCTTACTCTATATCAAGTGTCGTGTTGTTGAGATCCAAATACCAACTTCAATTGTATTACCATTCATTGTATTATAAAGAAATATTATGTACAAATTAATTGGTTGGAAATTCATATAAAGAAAAGGCTGTACTTGTTCATTCTTTATCGCTGCTCATCGTTTGTATATATGTTTGCGATCATTGATCAATTCTCCTAAATTTTGTTGCAGTGCATTAATAGAAGGCAAGATCCCACTCTTGCCTTTCCCTACAGGTACCAATTGTTTATTTTGTTTTTTTATTTTTCATCATAGTGGTAATGATGGTCGTGATTGGAGTAGGTATCATGTTTTGCCTTTTTTGTCTACAAGTTTCATTTTTTTTTTTTTTATAATGTTTTTCATGTTTGGGTTTCTGGTATCAATTCACATAAAGAAAATAGTGGCAATGATGGTCACGATTGGGAGGAGCAACCTTGTTCATGATACCCTGTTGATAGAGCAAATATGCTCTATCAAGGTTTGGAAATTGATATATTTAGTCTGATATTACCTATAATTACCATCTTTCCCGACACAGATATAGGAGCTCTGCTGCACATTCTAATTGAAAAAAAAATTCCACAAGTTGTAGCCCATTCCTACTCTAATTTTTGACCACTTTCTCTCTATTCTCTCCGATGCACCCAGCCGCTCCATTGAAGCTCCACGAAGCACCTGTAAAACCTCTTTCTTTTAATTACACCTTGTGATTGTTGTCATTTTAGCTTATAAATTTGGCTTCCTTTTGCTCTCAGAATGAAAGCTTCTCTAATAAGCTTACTGATTTTTTCTATTCATGTTGCTTGCTTCTTTTAAATCCATTAACATGTTAATGGATTTGATTATTACTCCCTGTGTTTCGTTAGGTCCGTTATTGTAAAAGGGTACGGCTGCTTTGTGTACGCATTTATCCAGGTCAGTTTTGTTCCAATTCATTTGAGATAACGTATACGGACTATTTTAAGCGCGCGCAAAAAAAAAAAAAAAAACCCTGCTCGTGCATGTTTGTGCCTTTCTTACCGATTAGCTGATGTTAATGATTTATAGTTGTTATTGCATTTTGTTTGTTATATCTTTTGACTTGCACCATCAATATGAGAGAATATTGCTATGAAATTTGCAAATTTTATGATGATGTAATTCAATAGCTATAAATTAATGCGAGCCTGCTTTTTTAGTGTAGAATGATGATGATTTGCTCGTTAATGTTTTGGCTTGAGATGAACTAGATTGAGAAATGAATGATATGAAAAATGGTGTATGATCCTTGGTTATATATATATATATATATATATATATATATATATATATATATATTGATGTGAACTAATGTTGACACTCTTTGCAGACTGATAAAGGACTGTTTCATTGCGATGATTATGGGATTTGCATGTTAGAGAGCAAAGTATGATTAATTTCTTTTTGTTTCTTTGCATCTTAATTAGTGTAAACTATTTTGATATTCAGTACTGCTCTGTTATAAGTTGTCTTGTAATACTTATCAGAATTGGCGGTCGTGAGAATTTCTCTCACTTCAAGAAGTGTGGTACGTACTTGCTGAAAGTTTATTAAGGTGAAAACCCTAGCAGCTGTGCAATATTATTCCAACCTAATTAATATTTTACAAAGGACTACAATATATAGAAGAGCTGAAAAACAAAATAAGGAAAGCCTAAAGTCAACTATCTACAAAATAGAAACTAACTTTACGAGTAAACTAAGAAATAAGAAAACTAAGAATATATGATAGGAAACTAAATAAACTAAAATAGGAAACTAAATAAGTACAGCTCACACCCCCCCTGAAACTCATGATGCAAGCGTAGAGAGTATCGAGAGTTTGTTAAGTAAAGTACGAAATCGAGCAGATGTGTAAGTCTTAGTAAAGAAATCGGCAAGCTGGAGAGCTAATGAAACTTGGAGAAGTTGAATAATCCAAGCTTGAACGTACTGACGAATAAAATGACAGTCGATCTCAATATGTTTGGTGCGTTCATGAAAGATTGCATTATGAACAATCTGAACGGCACTCTAACTATTACAATAAAGAGGGATAGAAGAAGAGTACACGCAAATCAGAGAATAGCCATTGAATCTAGATCACTTCTGTAGTGACCTGAGTCATAGCACGATATTGGGTCTCAGCAGTAGAGCAAGCAATCAAAGTCTTCTTCTTGCTCTTCCAAGATTTAAGAGAATCACTGAGAAAGACACGAAAGCAAGAAGTGGATTTGCAATCATTAACATCACTAGCCCAATCAGAATCAGCATAGGCCCTCAACTCAAGTGTAGAAGAAGAAGATAAATGCAAGCTCTGAAAGATAGTGCCACAAATATAGCGAAGAACACGCATGAGAGCACTCCAATGAGTAGTACGAGGAGCAGATACAAACTGACTTAAAACATGAATCACATAAGCAATGTCAGGTTTGAAAGGATCGTGATCAAGGAGGATTTGCAATTGAAGATATACGATAAAACTTTTATAAAAATATGAATCCTTAATCACAATCAAGCCAAAAATCATTCACAAGCGTAGGATCATGAATATAAGCAAGAACAAATATTTAAACAATTTAAATAACTTACTTGATTGCCTTTTTGTTGAAACCTCGAATCGAATCCAAGCTTCAAAGTGTATGAAGCCTCCAAGGTATCCACACGAACACAAAACTCTTCAAAGTCCTTGCACTTGTTCAACACTTTGAATCAAAGCAAGCTAGAGAGGGAGATAAGGCAAGTCGGCCTTGGGAGGAGAGCAAGCTCACTGCCTCCTAGGGTGGATGATGGTAGCCTCTCTTCTATTCCTTAAAAATGGGGTCAATGTTTTATCGAAAATAAAACTCTTTTTGTGGTTTCCTTGTTCCCTAAAAATAAGGTGGCGACTCCCAGTTTTTTATAAACTCTTATCTTTTTTTTAAAAAAACCCAATCTTTAGTGGATAATAGAGAAGGATAAATCGAGACGGATAAACATCATCCACAATCCATTCAGACCTTAAGTGAAAAAGCCTCTCGATCCCTCGGGATAGGTGGCTGGTTCATAGTAGTTTGATCTCCGTCTACGTCCACGCCTCAAGAACTTCGTCTCAAGGATTAATCCACTATCAAGACTCCTTTAAGGTGGAGAAACATTTACACTTGCCTTCTTTCAAAGGTGGAAGACACTCACCCACAAGAGTTTCATTAAACCTTTAAATATCACAATACAAGAAGAATGAAAGAGGAGTATTACATTGAATGCTTCAACAAGCTAATTTGTAATAAATACAAACACAACTAATGACTTCTCAAATGCTCAATAAATATAACTCAAAGAGATTCACAAAGAGAAGTTTTGATGATGAGAGTTTAAGAGCAAATGCTTTCAATAAATAAGTTGAATAGAGTTGGTAGTTCATAAATGAGAATAAGGGAACTATATATAATGAACAAGAGCCAAAATGGCCGTTTGAAATCCCTAGACTCTGATTGGAGAAGATGGGAGTATGTTAGGCTCATTTAATGCTTGATTTTCTATAAAGAGAAAGAGCCGTTTTGAAGTTGCAGAGTCGTTAGTCGACTAGATCAAGGTGGTTAGTCGACTAGCAAGTTTATTTTCAAAAGGTTTTGGCTTCCCGGGCTCGGTTAGTCGACTAGGCACAAGTTGTTAGTCGACTAGCTAAGCAAAGAGGTTTTGAACCAATTTCTGGGTTTGTTAGTCAACTAGGAATAAAAATGTTAGTCGACTAGCATCTTTAAAACTCTTTTGGAAAAATCTCCGGGATCGATTGGTCGACTATATATAAAAGGGGCCTTAGTCGACTGGGAACTCTGCTTCTCAAACATGGGTTCTGACATGCTCTTAGTCGACTAGCAAAAGGGTCTTAGTCAACTAAAGAACCGTTAGTCGACTAAATCAAGGTGTTTAATCGACTAGAGAAGTTGCAATGTCAATATTTCGAAATTCTTTAGTCCAAATAAATTTATAACACTTGAGCAAGTTAACTAAATGTTTCAAAACATTTTTAGAGCAAGTTTGAAAACATATTCAAGTATGAATGCTAATGCAAGTTAAAATAGGTTTTCTTTTGAGCTATGCAATATTGAATACAAGAGATGTCTTACAAAGAGTTCCTAACACAAGGAGAGCAACTTGGCTTCAAAAATGTCTTCATAATCTTTAACTTCAAGTTGATCTTCAAGGATTGAACTTCTTTGAATGGCTTTATCTTCAAGCTTTAAACTTCGTGAGCTTGACTTGAATAAGGTGCACATTGAATTACTTGATGAATGTTGATGAGCTCCAACAAGATATATATTTTCAAATCTATGGAGACAACACTTAACCATTTGTTAAATAGAAAGTATGGTTTAGTTATCATCAAAATTAGATCAAAGACCTTAGGGCTAACACTATTGTAAAAAGGTGAAAATTTGAAGACAGTTTAAACCCATCCTCAAAAGAGAGATTAGAAGACGTTTTAAAACATTCTTAAAAGAAAACCATTAGAAGACGGTTAAAAACCGTCCTCGTATAGAAGGAATTGAGGACGATTCTAAAACCGTCCTTGAACATAAGAGGGCAATGGACTAGAGGACAGTTACCCAAACCTCCTTGAATACTTTAGAGGACGATTTTTAATCGTCCTTGAAACCTTTTTTTGTAGTAGTAATTTTCTTTTCTTTTTGACCTTTGCTTGCTCCCAACTGCTTCCTTAAACCTTTATATCAATTTTGACACTCTTTTCATCATTCAAAAAGCTCCTGGCATGCATGATCTCTACCAATAAACTCTTCCTGACTTTGAAATCTTTTGAAATGGGTGAAAATAACCTACAATAATAGAAAGATACTATGATAATGAAACATACTAAAACAAAGCAGTGCAAGATGAAATTAATATTCAATATATCCTAAAAAGTCTTAAATATGAAGCATTATTGCAAAACAATCAATACATGAACTTCAAAATCCACGTGTCAACAGCTAAAGCTGGCCCTGAGGGTAGGCCTAAGAGGCCATGGCCTTGGGCATTAGTTTTTTAGTAAAATTTAGGGGCATCAAATTTGGGCTTAGTAGTGATATACGGCATAGGCAACCAATGTTTATTTAAGGGCAGCCTAAAGGGCCAAACCCCAAAATACTACATATGTTCTACTATTTAGCCTCTATTTTTGTTGTTGCATTTTCCTTTTAGAATATATATAATTTTTGTTGATTTCTTGGTATCATTGTTCTATGTTTGTTTGACACATTTTTGAAAATATAGTGGAATTATATTCGTCATTTTAATGAAATCATATTCAAGAGTTTTCACCAAATCTTGTTTATTAGATTGATATATTTGTAATGATGATAGGAGGTTTCGGGTGAGCCTATTGAAAACCCTCATTTTGATTATTGATTTGTTATGTCTTGTTTATTTGTTTGATATATTTGTAATGATGATAGAAAGTTTAGGGTGAGCCTATTAAAATCTGCTATGTGAATTAATTGTTGTAGGTTTTAGCTTATGAAAAATTAAAATTAAAGAACTAAAATTTTTATAACTTTTTTTTTTTGTTGTTAATATATAGTAGAGGCACATTTTAGGAGTTCGTTAGGACATCCGAAATCTAAGCACCGGCCCTCTCAATTGCTAAGGGGTGCATTTGAAATAATGCTAGCTTGCATCATTATTAGGGGTGGATATACTGGCTCAAACCCATTAACCCACCCATACTCATCTACTGTTAATGGATTTGGGCCGATACAATTTAATAAACAGATAATAAATGGGTCATCCATCTAAACTCTTTTAAAACTTGGGTTGAATGTGGGTACCCGATGGGCACCCATTGGGTCAGAGACCATTTCTAATTTCTAAACTCTCAAACTATCTCTCTCCATCTGCAAGAGGTAGGCACGCTCTCCAATTTCCAAATACGGAAACCTTAAACAGCAAAAGCGGAAACCTCTTTTTTGCTCCATTTACTTTTTATTCCCCTTGTTTTTCTTACACGTGGCGTCGCACACAATTCCCAAATTGCCTCGCAGCGACCTTATGGGCTTCGGGCACAGAGTCAAGGGGATGCAGAGTTAGATGACTTTGACACCCTTCTTTTTAGATGCAAGTTTAAATACACCCCTAAATTTGAGTTTTTTGCAAATCTAAAGTTTGAACGAAACATATTGACAAGAATAAGGTCCTTTGAAACAATTTTACACAACTTTTGTACCCGCAACTACAGCTTTAAATTCCCAATTTTCCTTTTTTTCCATTTGCCTTTAAATTGTTTAAAATATAAATAATCATTAAAAATGAATAAAATAGTAAAAATATGCCAAAAAATACAAAAATTGAAAAAAAAAATTATACTGCAACACTTGCATCAATAGATCGCAACTGTGGCTTCAATATATATATATATATATATAACACTCAGTTTTTGAAATAAACTCTACATTTAGCCTTAGGCACGCCACCATATGCAACATTTTATAATAGACTCCATGATTAAATCAAATCTACAAAAGATATGCACTTTATCATGAATAATATGTTCTTCGTTGTAAATGGGACTAGCATGATATTGTCCGCTTTAGCACTACTGGGCCTCACGGGTTTAAAACGCGTCGTGCTAGGTGAAGGGTCACCCCCCCATTTAAACCTATTCAGTAGATTGTGTGGGAGCGATGTGGGATCTTCAGGATCGCAACACACCCTCCCATCGTGATCATGCTGATAATGTGTTGTAAATGGGCCTAGCATGATATTGTCCGCTTTAGCATTACTGGGCCTCATGGGTTTAAAACGCGTCATGCTAGGTGAAGGGTCACCCCCTATTTAGACCTGCTCAGTAGATTGTGTGGGAGCGATGTGGGATCTTCAGGATCACAACATCTTTATTTAATTTTATCCATTCTTTTCTCTTATTACATTATTTATTTGTAAATTTGGTTTAATCAGAGAGTGTTATAAAGTGCGCTTGACGCTACTAAGTAGT
>JAESVK010030153.1:0-14694 GCA_017140935.1 Hamamelis virginiana | reverse complement strand
TGAGAAGGTAGTTGCATGCCCCTAGATTTCAAGTTATCCTTAGTAGCAAGTTTGTTAGCTAGAGTATAAATTTGAAAGATTGGAAGGGACGTCCCCTGTTAGAGCATCTTTAATGGAGAGCTTCCATACTTGGCATTATTGTGATCTATTTCTATGCTAATTTCTTAATGTTTAAAAAAAACAGCGGCAATAATCTGATTATGTTTGTTAATGTATATATACTATTTACTATTTACTATTTACCATCTAGTGTATAGATATCGTATACCGTCTATTGTCCATTGCCTATATAAGGCTCCTTTGTACATTGAAACATCATTCAATACAGAGTTATATTTTTCTCTCATTCAACATGGTATCAGAGCTAGATACCTAGCAAACCCAACCTACCACCACTGTCCCACCGCCGACCAGCCTACCATCACTGTCCCACCGCCGAACACCGCCACCAACCGCCGTCACGGCCTCAAAACCCGGCAAACTTTCTCTCTCGAACCTGTCCAACCCCAAAACTTGACCTCCCAGTAACCCAAAACCATCAACCTACCACTCAAAATACTCGTCCTTCTCCGATCTACAAAACCCCAAAGAAATCGGCCAAAAATACCTCTCCACGCGCCCACACGCGCCACCTCTTTGCCGGCGCGTCAGATCTACTTGCAGCGCCATTTACACGCGCTTTCACGCGCGGCCAACAAATCCCATGCAGCTGACGTCAGCCCTAGTCCCTCTCTCCTCGTCAGCGCCCCATCAGCACCACGTGTCATCTCTGCCACGTCAGCGCCACGTGTCATCTCTGTCACGTCACCGACCCGACCCGACCCGCCTGTGACCCGACCCGGCGACCCGCTTGTGACCCGACCCGGATCGCCCGTTAACCCGACCCGGTCAACATTTGACCGTTGACTGCCACGTCATCACTGCCACGTCATCCATTTACCAAAGGCTGCCCAAATTTGACCATTGACTGCCACGTCATCCATTTACCAAATGCTACCATCCCCTGCCACGTGTCCTCCTAAGGTGCTGCCACTTGTCCGCACATCACTCCGCCACTTGTCAGTGCCCTCTTGTGCCCTATGTCAGCCCGGAAGATCCCTTCCCTACTAATTTCGACGTCCTGAATCCATTTTTGGGCTCCGTTTTACGAGATTATGCTTCTACACTGCACTTTTCAGCCCGTTCAGCTGCTTTTAGGGTCGGCTTAACCGTTTTTCAGAAACAGTACTCCCTACTGTTTTTCGGCCTCCTGATTCCATTTTTGGGCTCCATTTTTCGAGATACTACTTCTATAGTTGAGTTTTGAGCATCATGGCCACCTCAAGGTTTCCTGTACATGCCTCATATTCTGCCACTGCCTCTGCCACAGAGAATTTATCTGTTCGAGATCCTCATTCACCTATTACCATTGCTGATCTTGAAACATTTCTCAAGAAGGTTGTCTCATATTCTGGTACTACTTTCTCTCCTGCTCTCTCTGCTACTACGACAGGTAACTCCTCTTGGTTCTTTGATTCTGCTTGTAGCAATCATATGACTTCTGATCCTACTATTTTCTCTACCAAACATTCTTCTTCTCATATTCCACCCATTCATACTGCCGATGGTTCCCACATGCAAGTAAGCCATATAGGGCAAGTTTCTCACTCTCATATATCTCTTTCTAATACATATCTCATACCCAAACTCACTCTTAATCTTATTTCTGTGGGTCAACTTTGTGACATGGGTCTTACTGTTACTTTCTCTCATTCTGGTTGTATTGTGCAGGATCCTCAGACCGAACAGACTCTTGGGACTGGTCGTAAAGTTGGTCACCTGTTTGAGCTCATCAGTCTTCACACCTCTTCTCCAGCTCATCAGATTGCTGCTCCAGCTCCTTCTACTTCCTCAATCCATTTATGGCACTCTCGTCTTGGGCATATATCGGTTGGTCGTTTACAGTCTTTAATTTCTAGTGGCTTTTTAGGTTCTGTTAGTCATGACCATTTAGACTGTTTATCTTGCCAACTTGCAAAACAACCTGCCTTACCATTTCCTCATAGTACTTCTATTTCTTCCGCACCTTTTGATTTAGTTCACTCTGATATTTGGGGTCCTTCTCCTGTTCCGACCATAGGGGGATCAAAATATTTTGTGATCTTTATCGATGATTATTCTCGTTACACTTGGCTATATCTCATGCGTAATCGCTCTGAACTTAAACAGATTTATTATGATTTTGCACAAATGATCAAAACTCAATTTTCTTGTCCTATCAAAGTCTTTCGTGCAAATAATGCCATGGAGTATCGAGACTCAGATTTTCTCATCGCTCTTGCCCTGGCACCTCTCAACAAAATGGGCGTGCTGAACGTAAACATCGACATCTCTTGGATACAGTTCGAGTACTTCTCATTTCTTCTTCTTGTCTTGAGAATTTCTTGGGGGAATCTGTTCTCACTGCTGCGTATACAATCAATCGTGTTCCTTCTTCTGTCATTGGTAACATTTCTCCTTATGAGCGTCTATATGGTCATTTTCCAAATTATAATCATCTCAGGGTTTTTGGGTGTGCTTGTTTTGTTCTTCTACAACCTCATGAGCGTACTAAGTTGGAACCTCGCTCTCGTCTCTGTTGCTTCTTGGGCTATAGTATAGAACATAAAGGTTATAAGTTTGGGATCCCATCTCCAAACGTCTTCGTGTCTCTCGTCATGTTGTATTCTGGGAGCACAAAATGTTTTCATCACTCTCCAAATTTCACTTACCTGTTCCTCACACACAGTCTTTCTTTACTAATCTCTCCATTCCATTATTTCTTGATGATGCTGATACAGGTCTCGAACTTTCTACGGCTGCTCCTGAGGTGCCTCTTTTGTCTACGGATCCTACCACAGTACCATTCTCCGCCACTACTGATGTCCTTTCTGCACCTGATCCTCCTCCTGTCTCAGACTCCACCATTGACCATGCCTCCATTTCTGACACTGTCATTGATCCACCCATTCGTCGGTCTACTCGGGTAAGGGAACCATCTATCCTTCTTCGTGATTTTCATTGTTTTTCCATTATTCTCTCTCATCATGAACCGCAGACCTATCATGAGGCTTGTTCTAGTCCTCTGTGGCAACAAGCAATGGCTGAAGAATTACAGGCTTTTCATACCACTCATACTTGGGATTTGGTTGACCTTCCTCGTGGAAAATCAATTGTGGGTTGTAAATGGGTTTACAAAATCAAGACCCATTCTGATGGTTCAATCGAACGTTACAAAGCTCGTCTGGTAGCCAAGGGCTTTACTCAGGAACATGGCATTGATTATGAAGAGACTTTTGCCCCCGTTGCTCGTATTACTTCTGTCCGCAGTTTACTTACTATTGCTGCTGTTCAAAAATGGAACCTATACCAGATGGATGTCAAAAATGCCTTTCTCAATGGTGATCTTTCTGAAGAAGTTTACATGCAGCCTCCACTTGGGTATGATTATCCTCCAAATAAGGTCTGTAGACTTCGTCGAGCTTTATATGGACTGAAACAAGCTCCTCGGGCATGGTTTGCCAAGTTCAGTTCTGTTATTGGGGATTTTGGCTTTATCTCTTGTCCGTATGATTCGCTCTCTTCATTCGTCAGACAGCCACCGGCACTACTCTTCTTCTGCTCTATGTTGATGATATGATTATTACTGGCAATGACCTCAGTGGCATTTCTGCACTCAAATCCTTTCTTCATCAGCATTTCGAGATGAAAGATCTTGGTTCTCTCAGTTATTTTCTCGGTCTTGAGATATCATCTGACTCCCATGGTTACTATCTATCACAAGCCAAGTATGCTTCAGATCTTTTCACTCGTGCTGGACTCACAGATGCCAAGACAGTCTCTACTCCTCTTGAGACCAATGCCAGACTTACTCCTCTTGATGGTACCTTACTGCCTGATGCCACCCTCTATCGTCAGTTGGTTGGCAGTCTTATCTATCTCACAGTCACTCGCCCGGATATTGCCTATGCTGTTCACATTGTCAGCCAGTTCATGTCAGCTCCTCGCTCCACTCACTTTGCAACCGTTCTTCGTATTCTTCGTTTTATAAAGGGCACTCTCTTTCATGGTCTTCACTTTTCTGCCACTTCTTCTCTAGAGTTGCGAGCTTACACAGATGCTGACTGGGCTGGTGACCCTACTGATCGTCGGTTTACTACTGGCTTTTGCTTCTTTCTTGGTGACTCTCTTATCTCCTGGCGTAGTAAGAAGCAAACCGTCGTTGCCAGGTCCAGTACTGAAGCCGAATACCGTGCTCTTGCCGATACTACCCAAGAACTTCTATGGCTTCGCTGGCTACTCGAAGCTATGGGTGTCCCTCATTCTTCTGCCACTCCTATTTACTGTGACAACCGAAGTGCCATTCAAATTGCATACAATGATGTATTTCATGATCGCACCAAGCATATCGAGATTGATTGTCACTTTGTTCGTCATCATATTGGCCAAGGCACTGTCCGCCTTCTTTCTGTCTCATCTATTGAGCAAACTGCTGATCTCTTCACCAAGACTCATCCTCCCGGTCGCTTTACAGATTTAGTTTCCAAACTCAAGTTGGTTTCTCTTCACCCACCTTGAGTTTGAGGGGGGATGTTAATGTATATATACTATTTACTATTTACTATTTACCATCTAGTGTATAGATATCGTATACCGTATATTGTCCATTGCCTATATAAGGCTCCTTTGTACATTGAAACATCATTCAATACAGAGTTATATTTTTCTCTCATTCAACAATGTTTATTATAACTTAGAATGTGAAATATTAGTGATACTGTAACTTAGGTTCATAAATATTATATGATCAACCAGACTAAGTCAGGGTGAATGATTTTCTCCTTGGGTATTTTGATAGTTATATGTACTTTTTTTTTTTTTTTGTACATATGTTCTCTTGCCTAATGTTGTAGTGCTAATATGTTTTAGTGAGGAATAATCTTGTGTTAATTTGCTACAAACTTGTAACTGGCCTTAATTTATGGTAGGATCCAAGGCCAAGACATAAATCATGGATGATGCTGGACATGGTATACTAGAGCTATTGGTAGGCCTACAAGATGGTGAATTGACCCATCTTGTGGTAATGAGACTTGGCTCCATTTGAAAAATGGAGTCACTGCAGAGCTCCATTGCTCTAGGCATATTATAAGACCTCTTTGTTCAGTGCATATATGTAATGATAGAAGTCTTGGGACTGTCGAGCGTAAATGCACCTGTTGAGAGCTGTCATTTTATACAAAAATGTATTTCAAATTAGGAGTGAGATGTTTCAGCCACTCCGATAATATTGTCAAAGCTACACAATTTTAAGTTAACAAGTTGGATGAGTATTCATGATCCAAGGGTATTTTTGTTATATACTTCCTCAGTCCCACAAATATAGGTCAAAGTGGTCAAGGCACACATTTTGAGGAAGCCGATTAAATATTGATTTGGCCATCTTTTTTTAATTTTTTTTTTAAATACCCTACTACTATAAGTCTAGAATAGTATTTTAAAAAAAAAAATGGAAAAATATGACCAAATCAATATTTAATCAGCTTCCTCAAAATGCATGCCTTGACCACTTTGGCCTTTATTTGTGGGACGGAGGGAGTAATAAGTTCTAATGGTCATGTGCAAGGCATTGCCCATTTTTCATCAAAAATCGCATTGATAAGGAAAGAGAAGTGGTTAAATTAAGTGATAAGGTGAGATAATTAACAAATTTACCATCAAAGTATTTAGAAAGTCCCATCAAGAATTTTTCTACTCATATGGATTTGTTCACATAGTTGATAGTATGAGATCATTTTAAGGATTAATGAAATGCCATAAATTTAAAATTAGAGAAAATCAGCCGAAAGTCCGTAACTTGTGTTTAGAGTTTTATAGCATGAGGTCCCGATGTTTCAAAATTCCTTTGTCTATTCGTCATAAAAAAAAAAAATAAAAAAAAATAAAAAAAATAAAAAAAACTCTTAGACCTAGTAGTATAAAATGCTTATATCAGGGATTTATGGATATATAATTTTTAAAAATTTGCACTTTCAATTCCTTAATCGTAGTTACCATTCGCTTGAATTCCTTCACTTACTATGAAGGAATTTATTCATAAAATCATATGCAAAACACTGTGAAACAAGTCGATTTCAAATGACATCGAAACAGAGTTGTTACTTTATACATGTATGTTACAATGCAATTGGATCTTATCAATGTTTTTGGAAACAATATGCTTACTTAGATTTGTAGACTTTCTTTTAAGCATCATATTCAATGGCCTTATTTTTGGTCCCAATTTTAACAAACATTAAGAAGAGTAAATCCAGAGCAAGCCATGGGTGAGATTTGCACACTGCAAGGATCAGTTTTGTCATTCTGGTCCTTATTAGAACTTACCCAAAAGCAAATTCAGTAGACAATTACAACATGAAGATACAAAAATTTCATCACGCAAAGGGACAGACGTACAGTTACAAAATTTAGCAGTCCCCCATGCTAAAACTCTATCAACTTTAGGCCATAGTGTGCTACATTGCACACATATAGATATACAGAGGCGTTATTATAAGATTCATCATATCTTATGCAACTTGTGTAAGGTGACTTGAACTTAGAGTCAATTGCAAAACAAATTTTGAAAAACTAATCGTTGAAATAAATTATACATGAGAACCACTTGCCAGAGGTGCTCTCCAAGATTTAAATTCCAACAACTGGCACTAGTGGATTACATAGAAATTCCCATTGAAGGGCACTCTTATCTGGAACAGGATAAACTAACAAGGCTTTATACATTAGGAAATAAGAAAAAAGGGTAATCAAGCAACATCCAAGAAAATGAAGTTCTTTACACCATGTGGGTGAATAGCAAAATTTTGTTTATTAAGAAGCTAAATTCGATCTTGACATTTGTTTGTAAAAACACTTCATATCCAGTCCTGCAATCAATATGTAGTAGTGTGAAGTAAAAATCACTTCCTGTCATGAGAGAGAGAGAGAGAGAGAGAGAGAGAGAGAGGGGCGCGCTCTGGCCCAGGAGACTTTCTTCCTTTCTACAGAACCACCAGTACAACCTTCCAAGACCAGTAAAACAGAGCTGGAATTGGCAGAAGCCCATGACAGTTCACGAAATGCATGTAAAATTGCTTCCAATGAATATAAATTAAAATAAAAACGTCACCACCTCTATATCTGAATTACACGTACATGTTGAGGTTCACGGTTCACGTGTGGGTTATCCCACATAAGAAGAGAATAGAAAAAAAGATTGGTTTAATATACAATGAACGGAGTGTTGGGAAAAATATGACTTTCCCACGAGTGTAAATCAAAGAAGTAACACAAGTTTCAGCAACCAACACAACCCAAAAAACATAGCACATAAAAAGAAATAAATAAGCGCAAGAGATTTACGTGGTTCCCTCAATTTGACGTACGTCCACGGAGCCGAGAATAAATAAGTTCACTAATAATCAAATCCCAAATGGGAATACAAAGGCTCAAAGTTTCAAATTACAAAAAAGCTCAAAACACTCTTAAGTGTGTTGCAACAAACTCAACAAAAATACAAGAAAATGTCTCACCAAAATGGTTCAAAGAAGTCCTTCAATTGTGCTGTTGGAACCACTCAAATGCCACAGAATGTATGAAGAAACACCCACCAAAGATGCACAAACCAACTGCTGTAATTTGCCTTGAGAAGTGAAGAAAGGAAGCCAAGACAATGAAAGGTTTTCAGCACCGTTTTCTGCAGCAGTTCAAGAGAGTGTAGAAGCTTCACCTAGCCAATGTATTGGCTTGTATTAGCTTCTCATGGAAGCCTCTAAATGGCCAGCTGTACCCCACTTACAAAATCTTTTTTTTTTTTAAATCAACATTCATCAAGGCCCCAAAAATAAACAAATTGGGTCAGCCCAAACAATAAAGACGGAAGCCGAACACGAAGCTCACCGCCAATGAGCTTAAACTTTTTATGGGGATATGAGTTCCAGATTTGTACATCACAAGTTCACCTATAAATAAAATAAAATAAAAATGTAGAAGGGAAAGCAAGCACTAATTAAAATAAAAAAAAAAAAAAAAAACTTAGTGCATAATAAGTAATGAATTTGTCGCTAAAGATGTATTCATAACAAGATACCACTTAGATCCAAATGACAGCTCCAAATCCACCCATCCAGATTTCAATACTGCCTCTGCTCCCTGAAAATCAAATAGACCGCCTTTAAAACTTTAAGATTCTAACCCGCCCAACATTTTTAGACAGAAATAATAGTTTTGAACCGATGAATTTGATATCACAGCAAGACAAGACTGAAAGAATTAACTTCAGAGAAAAATAATTCTGATTTTTTTTTTGGTTGAAAAAAAGCAATACATAAAATAAAATATAAAATCACAAGAAAAAATAATACAAAACAATATGCGCAGGTATATCATGTTACAAAAGCATATGCGCACTTACATAACTTATGTAAGCATGTAAGCATGAAGTTAATAGATAATTATGGGATACATATTTTGAAAAACTAACCGTTTGATTAGATATTCTTCTTATGGATGTTCTGCATTCCAAAAATCAGATCGCTGAAAACTGTTAAAGTTTTTCTTAATAACATTTCTAAAAAACTAACTGTTGGATCACTGTAATTTTTGGCATGCATGACATACATAAGTATGTTAATATCTAATCCAACATTGGTTAGTTTTTCAAAATATGTACGTATCCCACAATTATCTATTAGCTTCATGCTCATATAAAGTAATATAAGCATATGGTAATCAGATCATTTCTCTTCCATACTAATTACGAATTCAATTTGCGTAGAACTAAAATATCATTCAAACTACAAAATTTTATGGACAATTTTTTCCACCAATGCCTAAAGTTGCATTTTTTTTAGAAGCTAGCTAGTTATTGGGCCAAGACCCACACTGTTTCGTGTTCACCCAAATTTCAAAACTGGAATGGGTGAAATCAAAGAGCAATTTAGAACTTTAATTGAGACACAAAGAGAGAGAGAGAGAGTTAAAATCAACATACCTCCTGAAGAATTCAACTGTCTCCCTGCTATTTGACCCTTACCGAGTCAAGATAGATCTCAAGAACATGAGATATGTTAGGCCAGTCCTTACCGGTTTCCCTTTTACATCTTTCACTCAAATATGGACATCCTCTAATCTTCAGTCGTTGCAGTGCAGTGAGAGAGGGCAGCCCTTCCGGCGAAGACATCAAATTAGGGCAATCTATTATATAAAGTATTTCAAGTGATGATAGATGTTTTAACCACTCCGGCAATGTAGTCAAACCTGCACAATTTTCAATGGCTAAATACTGAAGAGTGGCAGCACACTGTTGACGTCCCTGAGGCAGAGCCACCAACTTTGGGAGACCTCCAATGTTTAGTGATCGTAGGCTCCGTAGTCCATCAATGCCTTCCCCCTCCATCAAATCAAGCTTTTCACAATTCCAAATCGCTAATTTCTCAAGGGCGGTCAAGTTTTTCATACCACTAGGGAGAGATGCCAAACTTGGACATTCATTGATCGACAATTCTCGAAGGGAAGTGAGGTGTTCGATCCCTTCAGATAATGATGTCAAATGATTACATTTGTCAAGCCACAAGAATTGGAGAGAAGTCAATCCTCGTAACCCTTTTTTTGGCATGCAAATCGATTGTGAAGTTAGAGATAATATCTGAGATTGATCAATTTCTCAATGTCTCTAGGTAAATCTTCAAATTTATCGCATCCCAAAAGTGTCAAGGTCTGCAAATTTACCAGCTTGCAAATAGAATTTGGGAGTACTTTCAAGCTACCATTTCGTGATTGTCTAAGAAACCGTAAATGCTTCAAGTTGCCAACAAAATTTGGCAACTTCTCATAGTCTGAGCCACCTAAATC
The DNA here is from genome assembly GCA_017140935.1 of Hamamelis virginiana. Classification (NCBI taxonomy): domain Eukaryota; kingdom Viridiplantae; phylum Streptophyta; class Magnoliopsida; order Saxifragales; family Hamamelidaceae; genus Hamamelis; species Hamamelis virginiana. The sequence goes on along the minus strand of JAESVK010030153.1, from coordinate 4,785 downwards.
TAATACTCGTAAGCGCTTAAAACGCGTTGTGAGCATATAGACAAAGGATTCACTAATAGGTCCAACATCATATGCGAAACTGAAAGACCGCAACTTCTTTGCATTTAGTAAAGATGTAGGAAATTCTCTCTCTGGAAAGTCATACTCAGTAAACGTTATATGTCGTATTCTTTCAGAAATTATTTCCAAATTAAAATTCATATTTGACCACTCTGTGAGTGCTACTAGTTGTGCAAGATCATGTATTAAATCATGAATCTTACAAGTTGCTACTTTAGAGTCAAATTTTACATCTACTTCTTGAAAAAACGATCTCGACATTAATTCATTGAAATACCGATTCCCCATATCTTCCAACTGCCAACTTCCATCAGGTGATTTTAAAAAACCTTGTGCCATCCAATGATTGATCAATTCATCTCTTCCTATTTCATAATCTTTTGGAAATATAGAGCAATATGCAAAGCATTGTTTCAAATAGTACGGTAGCTGTTCATAACTCAGCTTCAATGCGGGTAGAATATCATTTTCCTTTTGCTCCAATTTCCAGGTGTCATTATTTTTAATATACAACCACTCACTTTCTTGAGTTTTCATATATAGCAGACTTCCTATAGTCTTCGCTGCAAGAGGAATCCCACCACACTTGCTCACAATTGCCCTTCCAATTTCAACTAGCTTTGGATGCCCTTTTTCATGCCCTTCCTTAAATGCGTAATTCACCAATATTGATAAGCATTGATCATCCGAAAGACCTTTTAAGTTGTATGACATAATTGTTCCCATAATCGACCCAATTTCTGTACTACGAGTGGTTACAATAATTTTACTTCCCCTTGAACCACCAATTAACAATTTTTTCAACTCTCTCCACTTCACAGGATCATCATTCCATACGTCATCAAGAACAAGTAGAAATTTCTTGGTATTCAAAATATCTCGAAGGTAGTTTTGCAATTGATCCAACTCTAAGCACCCACACTCAGCACTAGTTGCGGATTTTATAATTTTTTCTACAACCTTTTTTATATCAAAATCATCAGAGACACAAACCCACATTCTCAATTCAAAATTTCCAACTATCCGATCATCATTGTAGACCAATTTAGCAAGTGAGGTCTTCCCGAGCCCACCAAGTCCAACAATGGGAATTACAGTAAGACTCTCATGATCGTAGCTAGAGCTCAGCAATACTTGTACAATCTCCTCCTTATCAGAGTCTCTTCCAATGACCTCCGACTCTAGTACAAAAGAGTGAGTTTGCTCCCTCACTATCTGTGCAGTTTGCGCACCTACAACTTGCTCATTAAAGTGAAAGTTTCTCCTATCCGCTGCAATATTATCCAATCTCTCCCTAATATCCTTTATCTTTTGACCCATCTTGAATTGAAATACAACTGGATTTGAGGGTGAAAAAAAGTTGTGTACCTCTTTAAGCATGTTCCCATGAATCTCCACTTTTCGACGCAGAGCTTCGGTTGAAAATTCTTCCAGTACATCGTCAGCATCATAACCGACATCTTTAAGCTTTTCTAGCCAATCTCTCACCGCACAGTTCTTCAATTGTTGGTCTTCGGCATCCAAAAGCACAGCACTGATGGTGGTCAATGTGGTTTGGAGTTTCTTGAGCTCTTTTTTACCACCCCAAGCCAATCCAATCTCTTGGACAAAATTAGAGCCCAACTTCCTCAAAATTCCCTCTACAAGGTTGAAGGCAAGTGTTTCAGCCATTTTTAATTACTTTGGTTGAGGAGATAGAAGGATAAGAAAGAGCAACTGGTGCGTCAATGACAGATTGTAGACGAAGGATCAAGGATCTGTTGGGTAGTAGAGACGGTGAACTTTTAGGCCTTATCTGGTGATGAGATGTATAATGCATCAGGTCAAGAGATCATAAAAAACAAATAGAGAATTGTTTACTTTCCAGCTTCCTCCAAAAGTAAAAAAACAAAAATTTGATGAGATCGAGATCGGAGAAAGCGAGTGCTGAAATTAAATAATAAAGATAAAGCAAAGCCATGTTACAGCGACTCGAAATTTGGGAGGGAGTTGAGAGCAAATTGAGTAAGTTTTAACTCAGGATCTAGTCCAATATACTGTTGTTTTTCATTTTTCGTTTTTCCTTTGGAAAAAGAGAGAGGCTAGTTATGGCTTTCTTTAGAGCATCTCAAATATGGTAGAAGTTATATTTTTGGTCAATCAAATCAAATTATTTTGTTTACTTAAGTGAAAATGATCGACGTATTGGGTCATATAGTTTTTTTTCAGTTTAATTTCATACTCCAACTAATAAAAAAATTTCAATCAATGACAAATTAGTTAAATATATTGACTAACGGCAAGATGATGTGGTAGCTGAGATGTACGAATGTATATAATGTGGCAAACGGAAGGACTTTCGTTCGAATGGAAAGTGTTTGGTTCGAACGAAAGCAAAACATAATATTTCCATATCGTCTCGTCTAATCGAACCAAGACATAAAAAGGAATCCTAACTGATTTGAATTGAGGCAAAAAAAATTGAAAATTTTTTATCTTTATTTTTTATTCTAAATTTCGAGACCAAGGTGCTTGTTACCTTTTATTACCCTAAAGAATAGGGAGATTTAAAGAAACCTTTTTGTTTAGTTGTCATTTCTCATCTTGTTAATCATTTGACATTTACCAGGCTAATAATCTGCATCAACAAATGCACTGTAAATTTAAACAATGTCCAAGTCAACTTAAGGTTGTTGCTAAATCCTTTTCTCATTTATATAATTTATTTGAAAGTTTACATCATAGTGGTTGCCTTATCATTTTCCAAACTATAAAATCACCAATAATAATAATAATAAAATAAAAAACTATAAAAATTTCGTTGTCTTCTTCTATGATACATACAATTAATGTATGGTATAAATAATACAAGGCTTTTTCAAATGAGACTGATTTAGAAAATAAAAATAAAAAAGGTTTGGATTGGTTGATTGCCCAAGTTGTGCTTGAAGCCCCACAACCAAAAAATATTTTTTCCCCCAAATGATGAAAACCTACCTTTACCTTACATAAGATAGAATATACTAAGGCATCGTTTGGATTTGTTTTTTATAAGTACTTATAAGTACGTACTTATTTGTTTTTTATAAGTACATATTGCAAACTTTTAAAAAATCAAATAAGTACTTATAAAAAACAAATCCAAACGGTGCCTAACGTTTTCGCAACTCTATCTTAAAGATGTCGATTGAGACATTTCTTAAAGATGCCCTTCACAAAAAGTTTGCTCAAAACCTTTCAACTCTTTATAATATTTTATATTTTTTTTCCAAAACGATGACAAACTTTCATTAATAAGATTCATCCAAACACCACCTTCAAAACAATCTAATCTTTGAACGAGTAATGAGACTTATGAAATATAGATAGAGTACTGTACTTCTAGCCGATGTGAAATTCACATAAATCATTCTTTTTTTGAGTAGAAATTAAAATTTTCTATGTACCTCAATACATAAAGACTTGCACCCAAAACAACATAAACCGACAACTCTTAGACAAGACGAAAAAAAAAAAATTGAAATAATGATCAGGCAATAGTCGAAGAAAATAAAGTTCTTCCCAACATAAGAAATCAAATTACTATGAATACAAATGTAAAGACGAAATAAAATTATCAGTAGCTTCAAAGCTCACCTATCAATGTCAAAAATCAATTCAGGAAAGAAAATGAACACAAAGGAAAAAGAAAGAACATCAAGTGACAAAGTTTTATATACCATGAGGTAAAGTAACAATTTTCAATGCATCCACTGTCATTTTGAGACCACCTGCAGGTAAAGGGTCAAGGAAAACAGGGCACACTCAATGATTAACATGTATCAGAGTCATTTCACAAAGCAAGGCAGTGGTATCTTGAAATCACCTTTAATATTTAATCCACATTAAGTCAGGACCGATATAAAGAATGTGAAACCTTTTGCATCTTTCACTCAAATGCGGACATCCTCGAATAATCAGTCGCTGCATCGCTTCTGGCAGAAACATTAAATTAGGACAATTTGTTATGTGAAACCGTCACAATTTGTAATGGCTAAACATTGACGAGTGGCAGCAGACTGTTGAAGTCCCAGAGGGTGCCCCTGAAAATGATCTAAAATTGGATGCCCAAGGCCACCACGTCTTGGGCCTGCCCTCAAGGCCGGCCCTGGATGTGCAGGTTATATATAATCTCTTAGACACAAAACACCTATAATATATATGTCACGTGATAGTGCTATATGTTTAGGAGATTATATATACTCGCTGCATATCATAACATATATAAAAACACATTTTCTTTCCTAGTTAAAGCTTAGGTGTGGGACCTTGGACCAACAAGGTGTTGGCTCAACGGAAGTAGGTTGAGTCCCAAGGCGTTCCAGGCCAAAAGGTCCTGAGTTCGAAACTTTAGAGTCGCACTTGTTGGGAGGGACATACCATATTGCGCGCGTCCCGAATAGGGATTAGTCCCACACCCATAATGGGTGTGGGATACTCTGGGTTTATAAATAAAATAAAATAAAATAAAAGAGCTTGGGTGTGGGGATGGGCCTTGAATACCCACAACTCATTTTGAACTTTTTTTAGCAGAAGAAAAAAATTATTTTATTTTGCTTAACCCTAATTTTACATTGGTGGTCAAACGGGGGCATGGACGTAGCTGATGAAGGGCGAGTGAGGGCAACTGCCCCCACTGACTTTCTGAAAAAAAAAAATATGTATATATATATTTTTAAGTCTCCAAACAAGACACTAGACAGCCGT
>JAESVK010030145.1:0-16888 GCA_017140935.1 Hamamelis virginiana | reverse complement strand
GATTGGTGGAACTGACAATACTCATTCTCTTTGAAGTTTCTGGGTAATGGATCTGGAAGAGGCCGGGGTTCCAAAGGGGTGAGGAGACCACGTGCCTTCAATTTCTCAAGGACACGTTCTAGGGACATGTATAGATTGGTGAACTGGCGGGCCGGCTCTCTAGCTTGGAATGGGCGGTTTGATTGGGTAGCTTGAATAGGTTGGGCAATGGCATTGACTTCAGGGTTGGGTTTGCGGTTGAGAGGTGGTTGGCGGTTTCTGAAAGGTTCTTCGGCCTTGAGAGCCCCACTAGCCAGAGCATCTTCAACTTGAGTACCGGCAATAACAAGGGCTTTGAAGTTAGGGAAGTACTGTGAGAACAAATACTTGTTGTAGATAGGCAAGAGGCTCTTCAGTACCATCTGCACCTGTTCATCATTTGTAGGCCTGTGGGTCATCTGCGAAGCTTTCGCCCTCCATCTGGAAATGAAGGCAGAGAAACTCTCCCTCGGTTCCTGCTTAGTAGTCTCAAGATCCCTACGAGTCACATCAATCTCAGTGTTGTACTTGTAGTGATTAGTGAACTCATTGCAAACATCCTCCCATGTCTTCAGCTTAGTCTCATCTAAGGATAAGAACTACTTCGAGGCTGACCCTTTCAGTGATTCATGAAACATCTGAGCCAATAGCTCATCATCGGCTCCACGAGGTTGCATCGCCCTCACATACATCTTCAAATGGGTTTTAGGACAACCCATCCCATCAAACTTCTCTAATTCAGGCATCTTAAAACTGAACGACATACGGGCCTTAGGGAACAGTGAAAAGGATGTCTCATCAACCATGTCATCAGACCGACGCATCCCCTTCAGGGCTTTTTTTAAGGCTTCAACCTTACTCGACAACAGGATCGGATCCCCAGAGAGGAATCTAGATCCACTGGGCTCGCCATCCAGATTGATGGGCTTAGACTTGGCTCCTGCCTGGGCCTTGGCACTGTCATCAACTTGGGCTGGAATAGGTGGATCAGAGGTACTCTTCGGGTTCTCTAAATGGGCCTCCCTATCTTGATCTGTACTGGTCTGTTTATCTTGGGACATTTTCTTAATCTGTTCAGTCTCACGGGCCAGGGCATCAATTCGGTCCATGATAGCATTCAACACTGTAGCAGTGGTACTGGATTCTCCGTCAGCCATTGAGGATACACTCGGGGGTTCAACACTAAAAAGACGCCCTCTAGAATCACGACGCCAGGCCAGAATTCTACACCATGAAATGGGCTTTTTTAGAAAAAAGGGACAAGTCCATGATGCTCAAAACCTATTGACAGACTATCAAAGAGGTGCTATCCAAATAGAAAGAAAGAGAAAGGAGAAAACCGTCCTATCATAATTCCAACTCATTTCCCTATCTCACAAGGGCACTCCCCTAGAAATTAGGAAATAAATCAGAATCACCAATAGGGAAATAAAGCATGATCAACCAAACAAGGCACAAAGAGTAACACCATGGACCAGTCCTTCATTCTCAGGGCACTTTCCTTTGAATCGAAGGTCTTAGTCAAAACAAGCCAAAACAACCTAGTCACAGAAAAGGGTATGTACCTTTAGAATATTCTCTTCCATCCTCAAAATAGTCCTTTCGTTTTAAGGACCAAAATCCTTAAAATAAAGGGCCTATATTAAAAATATCAAAGTTTATCTAAGGGTGACATATCCCTAAGTTCTAGCATTCACAAACAAGGCTCACATCAAATTGGGACAATTTCGGCAGCATAACGACGCAATTATGTGCTAAAAGAAATTTGGCAGCATAACGGTGTAGGTATGTGTCAAGGGAAAATTTCGACAGCATAATGGTACAGTTAAATACCTAAAGGAATTTCGGCAGCATAACAGTACAATTGTGTGTCGAAATTTCGGCAGCATAACAGGTGTGTGCAAGCACTGTAGGGTAGAGTGTCCTACTTGGCTGTCTACATGGACTAATGCAAAAGGTGGGTTCAAAGGTTCCTATTGCAGACCAATCCATATACCTAACCACATGTGACACATGGCGTGCCGCGTGGGTCAAACAGTACTGATTGGTCATTGATATACCCCGAAGGGTACTTGACAATAGGTTGATGGCTTCGTCATGATTGCCCTAGTGTCGAGTGGAGACATGGATCAGGACTAGACCATCGTTTGGCAAGGCAACATCGTCCTATCACACAATGACATGCAGCTAATATAACTAAAATGATATGCAGTCACACAAATGCAAGTGGTTGATTTTAATTAATTTAAGAAATTAAATAGCCCAATTAAATTAATTGAAGTTTAGCCCTCGAAATTCCCAGCGGAGTCGCTAGTTCTGTGGACCAGCCTCGTGGACGGGGGCTTTAGGTGTGAGTCCACATCATCACCGGGCGATGTGATTAGGGGGGTTTAGAAAACAAACAAAGGAGTTGCCACCTTATTTTTAAGGAATAAGGAAACCATGAAAAATATTTTATTTTCTAAATCAAAACAAAACAAACTCCATTTTCAATGAAAAGACAGTCTACAAACCAGAGTTGGATCCGGGGGCTAGGTTACGACGTGGGAAGGTTCCAAGCTTTCACTTGTAGGCACCCACCTCGCCCTAATTAAAGGACTTCTAATTTATTTGGGCTATTTAAATTTCTTATTTCAAACAATCCTAAATAATCTAAATCAACCAAAAAATATTGATATAAATGCATTATCTATATTAGTTATATTAATAATAAAAATATATATACAAACAAACCCTAAAAACCTAGGACACCCTACGGGCATCCTAGGGCGGACTTGAGCCCTATTAGCGCCTACGTAACTTACTAGTATCACCCAGCAAGTATCAAAGTCCACGTAGTTCGACTACCCTAGGACTCTCCTATTGTAATCGATCACATCATCAAAGGTATTTCAACCTAATTCAAGACTCTAACTTCGAGAGTTTTTGTTTGTTTAAAATCATTTATTCAAAATCATTTCAAATTAAAAGACTTTCTTAAAATCCAAATATTCTAAAACAATTCTTATCTTTAGAATTCAATTCCAATTAAAAATCTTTTTCAAAGATTTTCAAGAAAACAAATCATATGGGAGGAATTTCATTCCAAGGTTAAAAAATCTTTAAAACATTTCAAATCTTTTGAAAATCAATTAATAATCAAATATCTCATAAATCATATTTATTTCATAAATATTGCATCAAAAATCTTTTAGGAAATCTCTCGAAAATAGACTCTTCAATCAATTGAAACACACAATTCAAATCATGATCTTTACAACAAAGGAAATTCCTAGGGAAGGTAAAGTGACCTTCCTAGCCTAGGGTCTCTAACTAGCCCTAAAGTATTTCTAAAATCCTAAAAATACTAATGCAATGCATGCTGAAATTTAAACAAATAAGCATGTAATCAATTCTAAAAATGCATGAAAATGCTCCTAAATGCACACTAATTGATCTATGTGAACCTAAGCATATTTCTATGTTGGATTAAATCTTAAAATAATTTTTAGAAGTGATTTAAGGGCATAAACAAACCCGGACAGATTTGAATATTAACCTTAAACCACCCTAAAAACCATGAAAATAAGAATGAAAAATGTGGAAATGACCTAGCATGCTTTCTATATGAATATACTATGAAACTACTATTAAAATCATGCAAAATATGGCTTAAAATGTTAATTAAACCACTTTAAAACATGTATTCAAATCTGGACAGATTTGAATACATACTTAGAGTAGCTTAAAAATCATCTTTAATCCATAACAACATCAAATAAACACCCTAGCATACAATCTAACATGCTTGACTAATTTACCATGCAAAAACATATCAAAAACAACACAAAAACTATGCTTAAATAATTAATTCAAACACAAGGGGAGGATCTTACCTTCGCACGCTCCCTCGTACACAATTTTTATGTTCAAACAATCAAATCAATATCAAGTGTTCAAATAATCATAAAAAAAGCATAAAAAAATGACTCACAACTCATCACATGTAAAGAATACATATTAACACATTCATATCATCATTAATACCATCAATCAAACATTTAGAGATTCAAATAACAATATGAATATATCAATATTTACCCTAGGCATGCTTGCATACATGAAATAATAACAACGGACTCATCCTAAACATAAAATCATAACAAAAACTAACCCTAGCATGCTTACACACATAAAATCACAAGAAACTAACCCTAACATGCATACTCACATAAAATAATAATAAAACTACTTCTAATCATGCATACGTACATAAAATAACAAGAAAACTAACCCTAACATGCATACTCACATAGAATAATGATAAAACTACTTCTAATCATGCATACATACATAAAATAACGAGAAAGCTAACCCTAACATGCATACTCACATAGAATAATAATAAAACTACTTCTAATCATGCATACATACATAAAATAACAAGAAAGCTAACCCTAACATACATACTCACATAGAATAATAATAAAACTACTTAACCCTAGGCATGCATCCTAACATAAAATCATAAATAAAACTAATGAACCCTAAACATGCATATTAACATGAAATAACAACAAAGCTAAACCTAATCATGCATACTCACACAAAATCAAAACAAGGCTAACCCTAACCATGCATACTAACATAAATAAGAGAAAGAGATAAACCTATTCAAACATGCATAGAGAAAACTCCTACAAAGTAAAATGAAAATCCATCAAAGAACAAGACCATGGTTGAGTGTTTACCCTTCGATCCCCTTCTTGGCTAGCCTCCTCCAAGCTCTTAGCCTTTGATCCTTGCCCCTTCAATGGTGTAGAGATGAAGAGCTAAGAAAATCTGTAGCCTCCTCCCCAAACCCTAAAAATCTCTCCCTCCTTTTGAACCTCTCATAATGCAACATATATAGGGTTAGGGTTTAAAACCTTGAATGGCTAGGATCAATCCCTCTAAAAAACGATCCTAGGGCTTAGAATGAATCTCTCTAGGGTTTGAAAGCTGAAACCCTTCGAATTTATGCCAAAAAATCAAATCAAATCGGCCAAAATAAGTCAAATTTTCCAAAATGGCAAAATTGGCTCGAGCCAGCTGATGGCCGTCCTAGGCATGGACGGTTGGCCGTCCTAGCTAGGACGGTCACCATGCTGATTTTCCAAAATTGTTCCCCAAATTTTAAGGTTTTCGAATTTTGGCCATATTTTGGTCAAATTTGATCCAAATCCGATGGTTCAGGGCTCAAAACGACCGTGTTTTGATCTTCCACATTTTTAGAATGTTTTTGGGTTAAAATCAGTTGACCATGGTCAAGGGTTTTAGCAAAAAGCTAGCCAATTGACCCGGTTGTGCCAAAATTGGTCATATGACCATTCTCTGTTTTGTAAAATTGATCAATTAGGCTTGCACCACTTCTAAAAACATGGTTTCAACATGAAATTGGTACTTAACAACATGTTTTGAAAATCTTTTGTTTTGGTGAAAACGACCAATTCACGGTCAATTTGATCGAAACCCTAATTCGGCTCATCCTTACCCGTGGGATCGATTTTGGGAGAATCCATCCCAACCATTCAAAGGCTCAATTGACACATCAAATACACTCCCCACATCCATATAAACGTCTTGAAACAATCCGTTTCGAATTCGGAGGTCATTCGGAAATTATACGACAAAAAGGACGAAAATGCCCTTCAAGTCGCAAAAACCCTAATTACCTATCGAGCTCTCATCTGAATGCCATGAAAATTTACAGGGATGTTCTAAAACACCTCAAAAGTCAAATGCAATACAAATGGGTTGATTCCAATCCAAATGTACACATGAAATAATGAATTGTCATTTTCCTCAGCAAAGGGCAATTTGGTCAATTTGGTCTTTACAAGGCCAATTCCTCACCCAATGATCAGCTATTCTAGTTGATCATTTGCATGGACATATAGTAGAAGTAATTGGTAAAAATGGGGTGTCCACAATCCCTACACCGAGTCTTCAGCTGATGAGGGCGTTCCCACTAACGGGGCGGCCATGACTCGTTTCTGTATAGAGAGGGGGAACTACCCCGAGTCCCCGACGGCTTTCGCGTCATTCTCACTTCCTTCGACCTGGTGGGATGCCTGGGTGAAGGACATCCTTTTAGACGAGGGCCATAGGAAGATGCTTCAAAAGGCCGGGGTTCTTGGTGCGGTGATGATGAGCGCCACGTTGTCGATCCCCCGAGACAAGAACGGGCTAAGCTTTCTTCTGCCGAGGTGGTGCGCAGGAACGCACACCTTCGTCGCGGCGTGGGGGGAGTTTGTCCCGACCCTGGAGGACGTGAACGTCTTGATGCGTCTGGATATATTTGGGCGCGAGGACGTTGGGAATATTGAACTTACTACTTCAGAGCTACAGATGGAGGGGAAGTTGATCGAGGCACTAGGGCTCGCCTCAAAGTTCAGGTCGACCTTCTCTCAGGGTGGGAAAGCCGACCCTCGCAAGAACTCATGGCAGGCCTGGATCCGGTATTTTTTTCGAGATTATGACACCAAGAACCTCGACGCTTGGGCTGACTCGCCGAGGAAGGGAGGAGACTTGTATTTCGAGGCCTTCCTTGCTATGTGGCTGGCCCGTTATGTGCTGGAGGGCGCCCCTGAGGGAGGGCTCAATGCTCGGGTTTTTCCGATAGCGATCAAGATCGCGAGGGGGTGTAGATTCGCTGTCGCCCCCTGTTCCTTGGGAATCTATATTGCCGACTTGACTACATCGTGATCGACACAGAAAGGTCGATGGGTCGATACGCGGTCAACACCTTCGTTAGTGCGGCCTTCCTCCAAATGTTTCTTTTTTAGCGTTTTCCGGGATACGCTCCTCGGCCTTCCTCCGCTTCGGCTTACGCGGAATTCAAGGAGAAGGACGGAGTCGGTCGAGCATTGAGGTGGTCGAAGTCCAGCCCTCGAGGGCAAATCCGTGACTTTATCGACTCGGCCGTCAGTTTTACACCCCGTCCCTACATATCAGATTTGAAGGGGTATGGAGGTCGGCCTTTTTTGCAAAAGGGCCAATTACCGTCGATCTGAGCGGTGAGGTCGACGGGCTTTATTACAACATCCTCATGGCCGCGTGCTATGCCCACCTCCCCGCTCTTCTGGAAGAGGAGAAGAAAGTGGTGCTCTACAGTCCTTACAGAGCATCACGGCAATTTGGTTTCGATCAGTGCGTCCCTCCCGCGCATGTGACCACCCTTGATTTCAAGGGATTATGCTCAAAATTCACTCGGGCCGAGGGCGCGAACAACTTCCTGGACCTCACGGTCGTGATTTTTCCTGGCCCCGATCGCCAGGGTGTGTACACCCCAGAGCATATGAAGTTCTGGAATAGGAACATTCAAGAGTTGAAGAAGTTCGTTCGATCCCCACCGGTAGTCCCTCTGGTTAGGATCGTGACAAAAGGGGATGTCTCTCTTAGACTGGTCCCAAAGGTGAAGGCGAAGGCTATAGCCCAGCCAGCCGAGGTCGAGCCCCAGCGACCTCCTTCCCCTAGAAAGACAAGGGCGAAAGCTCAGAAAGAGAAGGAAGACATCACTGCCCAACCCCAGCTTCCCTCGAAGCGACCTCCTGCTGTTGACAGCGAACCCGGCAGTTCAAAGAGGGTCCGTAAGGAGCTAAGTCAGAAGTCGTTTTATTCCTTGTTTTTTTTTTTTATATTCTCCATGCGTAGATCGATTTTTGAACAAGTCTAATGGTGGTTAACCAGGTCTCTCCCCGGGTTGTCAAGACGACAGATCTGCCTTTAGCTGAGGGGTCGGTGCCTGTGCCTCCGCCCAGCGTCGCACGGAGGTTATTTTGAAGGATGAAAAAGAAGACGAAGGAGAGTTTGAAGTCGTACTTCCCCAACATAAGCCTGGTGCGGGTAAGGGCAAGGTTATCGCCCCTGTGCCCCCGACAGGAACCGGTCAGGTCGAAGTCCCGGGTCACAGGGCGATCGAGGGGTCGAGCTCTGGTTCGGAGGGGTCAAGCTCGGAGGGGAGCTCTGAGGAAGGGTCGACAGAATCGGGCTCGGAAGGGTCAAGTTCCGAGGGGGGCAAGAAGGAGAAGGACAGAGAACATGAGACCTTGCCTCCCTCACAGACCCCGATCGAGTATGTCCCCGTGGATGTAAGCGATCCAGCCCTCGCAGATCTAGTTGAGAGGGTGACGACCGCTAAGGCGACCACCTCTGCCGGCTCAACCGAAACGAAGAAGGCGTCGCCAGACGCTAAGGTCTTGATTTCAATCGATGACACTCCCCCTGCAGGCACCTAGAGTGCGAAGAGTGCATCGAGGAAGTCAAAGAGCGACCCTCCCCTTCGTCGTCAAGATTCCCCAGGTACTGCCGTGTTTAGATATTTTGTGTCTTTATTGGGTGGGGATACGACACCTCATGTTGTTTCCTTCTCTCATGTAGTGCAAACTCCGAGCTCGTCTCGACCCTCCTTCCATATTGACCCACTGCAGCTGACCCCAGACCCGAAGGATCGCTTCGCTCTTGCCCCAGACGAGGTCGAGATTGATGATGAATATGGTATCTCTCCCCGAGAAGCCTCGATCCTTCGTCGGGCGATTGCCAGGCATGGGGATTTTAGAAAAGGCTGCAAGCTCGCGAACCCTCTTCTTCGGAGCACATACTTATCAGTGCTGGTCAACATTATCCGTCTCCTTACAACAAATACGCCTTCGAGCCTGACCGACCGCGACCTGTCGTTCTTGAACTCGGGCCTCGACGATCTGGAGCTTGCTGGATATGACATCAAATGGCTGCGATCGTGCTATGACAGCGTACGCCCAGTCATCGAGTACGCCCATGCTTGTGCTGAAATCATCCTCTACAAGGATTGGTTGAAGGAGCTCGCAGAGGAGGAAGCACAGATCAAGGCGAAGATTTTCGAGTTAGAGGAGGTGGCGAGGGCGCGGGGCAAGAAGGCGAAACAGCAAAGGATTGATGTAGACGCCATTATAGGACCTCGGCTAATATAAATGTACATATATATATATTTTTTTGTAACTGGTCCAAGATGTAATCGCGAAACGTAAATGGAATAAAACTTCTCTTTTTTTTTTTCGCTTTGCCTCTTGCAAATGTATGTATAATTCTTGTCAAATCTCGACGGATGCCACAACAAAACGACATCTCACCGTAATTTAGAAGCAAACAAAAAGAGTAATTTACAAAAACTAGCGTGACCCATGCATAGAAGATTAAATGCGACCTAGGCATGGTAGGTTTTAATCCAAATAACATTGATCGGGGGTAGGAGGTCGTCGGAGTCAGGTTTGGAGAGTCGATAGTAGCCGCTTTCATTGGCTTCCCGTACCACATAAGGTCCCTCCCATTTGGGGGCGAACTTATGTGGTGCGGGTAATCCTCTCCTTACATGATCCGTCGCCTTCAAAACAAGGTCCCCTGTCACGAATGTCCTTGGTCTCACAAGCTTGTCATAGGCACGCGCGACCCTTCTTTGATAAACCTGAAGATGAGTATTTGCATTGTTCCTTCGCTCTTCGAGGCTCTCAAGGTCGGTCAACCTGTCTTCGGGGTCGACCTCGCTACTAAGAGCAAGCCTTGCGGAGGGCACCGCGATCTCGACGGGTAATACAGCTTCGGCCCCGTAAACTAGAGAGAATGGGGTCGCGCCAGTTGCCCCTCTCTTCGACGTCCTGTATGCCCAAAGAGCCAAAGACAACTGGTCGTGCCACGATCTCGGTAGTTCATGCACCATTCGACTTAGAATTCTTAGCAATGTCTTATTGGTGGCTTCGGCCTGGCCGTTTCCTTTAGGATAATAGGCCGTTGATTTAACATGGTCGACCTTGTACTTCGCGAGCATCTCTTGGACTTGCTTGTTCACGAATGGAGTACCATTGTCTGATAGGATCCTTTTAGGGATCCCAAACCTGCAGATAATGTTTTCTTTGATGAAGTTTGCGACTGCACCCCCAGTTGCTCTTCTAAGTGGGACAGCTTCGACCCACTTAGTATAACATTCGGTCGCGGCTAGGATCCATATGTTTCCACGCCCTGAGGGCGAGATAGGTCCGATAAGGTCCATTGCCCAAGTGTGGAAAGGCCAGGGCGTGTTGAGGCTATGGAGGTCGACCGCAGGGGCTCTAATCCGATTAGCGTGAGTTTGGCACGGTCGGCACCTTCTCGCAAAGTCTTGGGCGTCTCTCTCCATCGTAGGCCAATAGTATCCCAGGTGTAGCAGGTGTCGAAATAATTTCGCGCGCCCTTGATGCTCGCCGCAGTCGCCCTCGTGGGCTTCTCCAAGGATTATAGGTATTTCACCTTCTGATATGCACCTCAGGGGCGTGCCATGCCACCACTTGCGATATAGCACGCCTTCCTTTAGAAAGTACCTCGGGGCTTTCTTCTTGATCAAGATCGCATCTTTTACTTCCGATGGTAGGGTCCCCTCTTTCAAGAAATCGATGTAGGGTTGTTGCCATTCGACCAATTCGACCGTTCCTTCCTCGAAGGGATCAGGTACCATGACATTCTGGGCATCGACCCTGGACTTCGCTTGCATCTCTTGCCATCGTCGGCCAATAGTATCCTTGCCTTTGAATCCTCCTATATAACGACACTTCATTTTTACCGCAATATTGTTCATGAGCGACCTCGAGTAATTTCTTAGCTGCGATCTGTCCAATGCATCTTGAAAGAACGCCATCGGATCCCCTGAAGTATAGCTCGCCGCCCCTGTCATAGTACTTTTCGAGACTTTGCGATCTGGTGGCGTCGAGTTTTGCTTGCGCAAGCTTTTCCAAGACTTGTCTTCGCCAGTCATCTCTCTCGGGATCATCTTCCGGGACAAGGTTCAGAATTGGGCAGGGGAGAGTTTGTTGCCTTATTTCGATATTCAGTTCTTCCTTGTCGCCCATAGTGACCTTTGAGGCCAAGGTCGCGAGGGCGTCAGCGTGTCTGTTGTTCGACCTCGGATGGTGTTCGACCCTAACTTCTTCAAATCTTCCCAGAAGTTTTTGGACTAGGGTTCTGTATGGTGCCAATGAAATTTCTTTGACAGCGAATTCCCCAGATGTTTGTTTCACAACTATGCTAGAGTCTCCTAGGATACAAAGTCGAGTTACTCCCATTTCGCGTGCTAGCAAGAGTCCTAAAATTAAGGCTTCATACTCGGCCTCATTGTTGGTAACTCCAAAGGCGAGCTTATATGAATAGGAGAGGGTCGAGTTTTGAGGGGTCATGAACACAATCCCGGCTCCACCTTCACTTCCTCCTGCTGAGCCGTCGAAGCTCATCTTCCATTCCTGTCCAGATGTCGACCTTACCTCTTCCATACTTCCTGGGATCTCGTCCATAATGGGCTCGTGGTCGTGGATTGGGAAGTAAGCTAGGAGGTCTGCTAATGCTTGGCTCTTGATTGCCTTCGGAGATACGCATGAGATCTCGAATTCGCTCATCATGAGGAGCCATCTCACCATTCTTCCTGACAGAGCGGGTCGCGTGAGGAGGAACCTGATGGGGTCGCATCTGGTGATGATATGCAGCGGATGAGCCAGGAGATAATGTCTGAACTTCTGACATGCGAACGCAAGGGCGAGGCAATGCTTTTCGACCCTTGGGTATCGCATCTCTGCCCCTCGTAGGATGCGACTTACGTAGTAAACTGGTCGCTCTTGCCCCTCTATCTCCTGGGCCAGGAGCACACCTATCGATCTTTCGGTGGACGTCAAGTACATGATAAGCGGGATCCCGGGCCGCGGAGAGATCATTGTCGAGGTCGAGCTCAGGGCCTCCTTGATCTTGTCGAAGGCTTTCTGATGTTCGGTCGTCCAGACAAATAATGCCTTCTTCTTCAACAGTGAAGAGAAGGGGGCGATAGTCTCCGCAAGGGCTGGGACGAACCGTCTTACGTATGAGACTTTCCCTGGGAAGTTTTTTAACTGCTTCTGCGAAATGGGAGGGCGCATTTCCTTAATCGCTCTTGCCTTTGATGGGTCGACATCAATCCCGTGCCTGTGTACTAGAAATCCCAAGAACTTGCCCGCTGATACTCCGAAGGCGCACTTTAATGGATTCATCTTTAGGTTGTACTTTCTGCATCTTTCAAATACCCTCCTTAGGTCGGCTATATGATCCTTTTCAAGCTTTGATTTCACAACTATATCGTCAACATAGTCTTCCAAAATGTCATGCATCATGTCGTGGAAGATCGCAGTCATTGCCCTTTGGTAGGTCGCACCAGCTTTCTTAAGACCGAATGGCATGACGACATAGTAGAAGTTCCCCATGGGCGTCCTGAAGGCTGTCAGGGTCGCATCGTTTTCATCCATACGAATTTGGTTGTACCCGCTGAACCCATCCATGAATGAGAACATCTCGTGTCTTTCAGTCGCATCTATGAGGGTGTCCACATTTGGCAAGGGGAAATCATCTTTGGGGCAAGCTTTGTTGAGGTCGCGAAAGTCGACATAGCAACGGATTTGCCCATTCTTCTTTTTGACCGGGACTACATTCGCCAACCAGGTGGGATGTTGGATCGGCTTGATGAAACCTGCTTCGAGCAGTTTTTCGATCTCAGATTTGATTTGAGTCTCCAGATTTCGATCTCAGATTTCGATCTCAGTTTTTCGATCTTAGATTATCTTCCGGTGTGACCAACAACGCGCCTATTCCACATCCTCTTTTATTATAAGCACCATCAAAGAACACCTTCCACAGTTCCTTATTCATTTCCAGAATCTCTTCATCGGGAAAATGATACTCAGATGGTATTTTTACTGACGATGGATGCTCTGCTAAAAACTCTACCACTGCTCTCCCTTTCACTGACTTTTGCACCACATACTAGATGTCGAACTCTAATAGCAATAACAACCAACGAGCTGTTCTATAGGATAACACTGGCTTTTCTAACAAATACTTTAGGGGATCTATGCGACTAATAAGCTATACTTGAAAAGACAGCATGTAATGGCGGAGCTTTTGGGTAACCCATACCAATGCCACGTATGTCTTCTCTAATGCATCGTACTTAACCTCGTAGTCAGTCATCTTCTTACTCAAATAGTACACCGCATTCTCCTTCCAAGATTTTGGTAGATATTGAGCTAACATAGCTCCCATCGCAGTTTCAGTGAGTACTAAGTAAAGTAGTAAAGGCTCACCTTGCCGCAGGGGAACTAATATTGGTGGATTGCTCAAGTTTCTCTTGATGATTTCGAAGGCTTCTTGGCACGCGTCATTCCATTTTGTGGGTACATCTTTTTTAAGAAGCTTGAAGATGGGCTCACAAATCATGGTCAGCTGTGCTATGAATCGATTGATAAACTGAACTTTTCCTAAGAACCCACGGATCTCCTTTTCAGTCTTCGGCGGCTGTATCTCCGTGATGGCTTTAATCTTTCCCGAGTCGACTTCTATTCCTTTTTGTGTGATCATGAATCCTAACAACTTCCCTGCGGTTACTCCAAAGGCACATTTCTGGGGGTTTAGTCTCAAATTATATTGCTTAATCCTCTGAAGAAACTTACTCAAAGCCCCAAAATGACCTTCTTGATCCCTAGACTTCAAGATCATGTCATCCTCATACACCTCGACCTCTTTGTGAATCATATCATGTAGTATAGTGGTTGCCATTCTCTGGTAGGTAGAACCGGCATTCTTTAGGCCGAAGAGCATAACTCGATAATAGAAGGTCCCCCATTAAGTGATGAAGGAAGTTTTCTTCAT
Source organism: Hamamelis virginiana (assembly GCA_017140935.1). Taxonomy (NCBI): domain Eukaryota; kingdom Viridiplantae; phylum Streptophyta; class Magnoliopsida; order Saxifragales; family Hamamelidaceae; genus Hamamelis; species Hamamelis virginiana. The sequence goes on along the minus strand of JAESVK010030145.1, from coordinate 3,184 downwards.
ATCTTGAGGAGCCATCTTTATCTGATTATAACCCGAGAGCCCGTCCATAAAGGATAATAGTGCATGACCGGCTGTACTATCTACCAGGATATCTATGTGTGGCAATGAGAAGTCATCTATAGGGCATGCCTTGTTCAAATCTCGAAAGTCTACACACATTCTAACCTTCCCATCCTTCTTAGGCACAGGCACAATGTTGGCTAGCCATTCGGGGTATTCTACTACTTGGAGAAATCCAGCATTCATCTGCTTTACTACTTCATCTTTGATTTTAACTGCCCACTCTGGCTTCATTCTCTTCAACTTCTGTTTAACTGGTTTAACCCTCAGGTTAGTGGGGATGAAGTGTTGTACTATATCGGTATCAATCCCTGGCATATCCTTAGACGACCAAGCAAACACCTCTATATTCTCTCTCAATAATCCTACCAATTTTTCATTTTCTTGTGGTGACAGAGTTGCCCCCAATGTTAATTATCTTAGGCGATTCATCGGATCCTAAATTAACTCATATTAATTCATCCACATTAGGTTGAGCATGTTCCATTTCCCTTCGTTGTTCAAACTCAGGGGGAATATCCTCTCTAGGATTTATGTTCATGCCATATATACCCACAGAAGAAAGAAGAGACAAGCTGCAAATGAGAAGAATGAAAAAAAATAACACAAGCTAAGCTATCATTCACCTCCTAACAGAGGAGGGATGATTTTATTGAAAAGGAAAAACAAGAGTGCTATTCTACAACCCTATGGAAAGAAAATATAGAAATCCTACAAGCTATCATCTGATGGGAGCGAATCTTCCGCGACTGATTCTTCAACTCGAGGCTCATACTCAAGGCTCCAATTGGTCAATGGATTGGTGTCATCTTCAATGACGTAAATAGGATCGAGTTCATGAACATGCTCCTCGATGCAATCGATCTCTTTGAACATAGCCCCTATGGCGACTTCATCAATATGGTCAGCCCAATTGAACTCTACATGTTCTTCAGCCATGATGGTAGTTGGAGAGAGAGGTAGTGGAGTGTTGAAGAAGATTTCAAACCCAGGAACTCTAGCTTTTTGATCTTCAAGGTAAATAGGCTTAGGGAACCCACAATAAGGGAGATTATCCCCTTCTTTGACAAAAGCCCCATTCAAAGTGGGCCGGTAAGGTTTCAGAGTGAGGTTAGGGGCCCGTCCCTCTTCTTTGGGCAGCTGCCTTTCCCTTCTTTTCTGTGTCATTTCTTTTCTGCCTAATTCAGTGCTCTGATAGCCCAATCCGAATGGGTGAATTACTAAGGGATACTTGATAGGACTAGGTGTGCCTTGATGACGACGTCTTAAGCCCATTCCCGAAAAGAAACCCATAACTTTCATGATCTGGCCCACTTGCATATTTCCATACGGACTGTAATCTAAAACCATTTTCCCCTTACATTATGGCTCAACTTCCACGCACTGTATGTACTCAAAGCCCGACAAAGATATCCCTTTAAACTCTTACTTGATCTCACAGATGGGTACACGAGTATGAGCGACCTCGGAATCTCTCTTCAACGTCACCATTGAGCCTTTGTAGGGAAATTTAACTTTCTGATGGAGGGAAGAAGGTACAGCCCCAATTGGATGGATCCAAGGTCTACCAAGTAGGAGGTTGAAATAGGCAGACACATTTAGTACATGGAATTCTACGGGCCCAATGACCAAAGGTAAGGTGACCATGCCGATCACTTCTCTTCAAGTGTTATCATACACTCTCACAGTTTGCCCTGACGGCGTGAATTCTGATAGTTCGATGCCTAAAGAAGTGGCAGTGCTGAGAGGACATATATTCGAAGCCAATCCATTATCTATCAAGACTGTAGGGATCCTCTTGCCTATAGTATCCACTGTGACATACAAGGCTTGTAAATGCTGGGGTCCTTTCTTCGGAAGGTCTGATTCTGTGAAGGATATTGACTGGCCATGCTCAACTAGACTGACCAAACCGACTAAATCCTCGGGTGAAGTGTCGATAGGAATCTAAACTTGGTTGAGTAGCTTGAGTACTGTCTACTGGTGTTTTTGGGAAGCCATCAAAATCCCCCAGATGGTGATATTAGCTTGAGTCAGCATGAGCTGTTTTAGTATCTTTTCCTCTTCTTCTTGAACTTCAGTGCATTGGGGTCTCTCTAACTCTCCTAAGGGATTATCGGATTCCAAGTGAGTGGGCTTAAAATGACGGCCTCCCCTAGTGACATGGTTAACATCCTCCTCATCACTGGCCCAAATATCTGCTATCTCTTTAGGTGTTTTCATCAAATCTTCTCATTCTATGATATCAACCTCACTTCCTGACCCGTTATCTATAGTAGACTTGGCAGAAGCCAATCTCGACTTGCAACATTGGGTGGCCCATGGTTGTCTTGGATAAACAGCTAAATAACGAGCTTTCCCGTGTATATTGGTGGTCCTGGCGGTCATACAGGTTCTATTCTCAAAATGTTTCTTGAGGATAACCCGGCTGGCTTCCTCGGAAAGAATGAAGTTTGGATCTTCGAGTTCAACCTGTGCCACAGGAACATTTTTTTTAGGTAGATCAGGGATATCATCCCAACCAGTAGGGACAATGGGCTCTTCAAAAGTGGGCTTTTCAACTCTTGAGTAAAGGACATAGAAATCGAACTTTCTGCTAGGTTCACCCAATAAACCTACTTCAGGATCTCTGACCTCATATCTCTTTCGCAACTCTCGCTGGCTAGTTCCAGTCTTGGAGGAGGCTTTCTTGGATTTTGGCTTGGGTGGAGTAATGGGTTCATGGGCCTGACAGGGATAAGATATCTCAACTTTAGTGGTAGGGGATGAATAGTGAGGGCGAATGGGCTCACAGTAGCCATAAGGGTCGGTATGGATGACATTGATGTTAGCTGGTGGTGGGACTGCATGGGCAAGGAGTTGATTTTAGGTGATATTGGGTTGAGAAGGTGGGGAAATGGTATTGTCGTCTATGAGGTCTGTGAAAGAATCACCACATGGAAACGCTGCGGAAGGTAGGATTTAAAATTTTCTATAGTACTCATCCCAAGAATCGAACTCTAATGATGAATCGAATCTAACTTTAAATAAAAACAATAAATAAAGCTTACTTGTTCTTTGATATTCCTTTGCAATGCTCGTCCTCGCAATACTCCAAGCCCCAAAAGTATGGTGGCCTCCAATG
>JAESVK010030118.1:229-15435 GCA_017140935.1 Hamamelis virginiana | reverse complement strand
TTAACACTAGAACCCAAGAGGATTAACCTCTGATTTTCGTCAATCGCCTAATTCCCATTTTAATTTTAAAGTGACCAACTAGGCATCTAAGATCTTTCTTGGATTCTCGGCCTAGAAGGTGCTAGATGTCGTGTTTACACGGTCTTTGGGCTTTCCGAGCCCTGGCACGCCCGCGCATTAAGACCTTACACCAGAGGTCTCGAGACCGCAGCATTTACACCGGGAACAGGGCGGAAGCGGTTAATACCGCTTGCTATGTGGGAAATAGAGTGGTTATTAGACCCATCCTAGCCAAAACCCCATATGAGCTATGGAAAGGTCAAAAACCAAATATTGGTTACTTCAAAGTTTTTGGATCCAAATGTTTTATTTTGAATGATAAAGATTATCTTGCTAAGTTTGAGTCTAAATCCGATGTGGGCATATTTATTGGTTATTCAACTAATAGTAAAGCATATCGTGTTTACAATAGACGTACTCCAACCGTGCAAGAATCTATTCATGTTGTATTTGATGAATCTAATCCTTTTGTTTCTAAGAATGTTGTTGAAGATGATGAAAATTACAAATTATTATCTAATGCTAATGAAGAGCTTGGCCAGCTTAACATTAATGATTCTTCAACAAATGATGCACCTCATGAGGAACCAAAGGAGGACCCTCAAATTAAAGAAGGTGAACCTTCAAGTGAACCTTAAGAGTTGCAAGAATTGCCAAAAACTTGAAAATTTGTGAAGAATCATCCAATTGATCAAGTCATTTGTGATCTTTCATGCAAGGTAAGCACTCGTTCTTCTCTTAGAGATGCTTGTAACCATATTGCATTTGTTTCTCAAATTGAGCCTAAAAATTTTAATGAAGCCAAAAATGATGATAGTTGGATTATGGCCATGCAAGATGAACTTGATCAATTTGAAAGAAACAAAGTTTGGGAACTTGTACTTAAACCTAATGACCATATACCATCATAGGCACAAAATGGATTTTTCGAAATAAAAAGGATGAAGATGGTAATATGATTAGGAATAAGGCAAGACTTGTTGCACAAGGCTATAACGAACAAGAAGACATTGATTATGATGAAACATATGCACCGGTTACTAGACTTGAAGCTATTCTCATGCTACTTGCATTTGCTAGTTTTAATAATTTTAAATTGTATCAAATAAATGTGAAAAGTGCATTTTTAAATGGTTACATCACCGAGGAAGTTTATGTTAAACAACCTCCCGGTTTTGAAGATAACACTTTTCCCAACCATGTATACAAACTTTCTAAAGCACTTTATGGCTTAAAACAAGCACCAAGAGTATGGTATGAAAGTTTAAGTAGTTTTTTGCTCTCAAATGGTTTCATTAGAGGCAAAATAGATACTACAATTTTCATAAAGCTTAAAAATAGTGATATGTTAATTGTTCAAATTTATGTTGATGATATTATTTTCGGTGCCATTAATGATTTTCTTTGTGAGGAGTTTGCTAAATTTATGCAAGATGAGTTCAAAATGAGTATGATGGGAGAATTGACATTCTTCCTTGGACTTCAAATCAAGCAAACCAAAGAAGGCATTTTGATCAATCGAGCAAAGTATGTGAAGGACATGTTGAAGAAATTTGGCATGGAAGATGTAAAGTCTAGTCCTACACCAATGAGTCCCACAACTAAGATTGACCTTGATGAAAATGGTAAGAAGGTAGACCAAAAATTGTATCGAGGTATGATTGGTAGTCTTCTTTACTTAACCGCAAGTAGACCGGATATTTTGTTTAGTGTTTGTTTGTGTGCTCGATTTCAAGCCAATCCTATGGAATCTCATTTGCTTGCCGTTAAACATATTTTCAAATATCTTGTTGGGACCCATGATTTAGGTTTGTTATATCTTAAGCATTCTTCTTGTCAACTTGCTAGCTTTTCGGATGCGGATTTTGCCGGTTGTAAAACCGACCAAAAGAGCACTAGTGGCACTTGTCATTTTATTGGCCACTCACTTGCTTCTTGGTTTAGCAAGAAACAAATTTCGGTAGCTCTTTCCACCACCGAAGCAGAATACATTGCCGCCGGAAGTTGTTGTGCTCAAGTCTTGTACATGAAACAACAACTTGAAGACTATAGGATCCATTTCACTCACATACCTATTCGTTGTGATAACACTAGTGCAATCAATATTTATAAGAATCCATGCTTGCACTCACGCACTAAACACATTGAAATTAGGCACCATTTCATTCGAGACCATGTGCAAAGGGGAGATGTTGAACTAGAATTTGTTAGTACGGATAATCAATTGGCGGACATCTGCACGAAAGCTCTCCAAGAGGATCGTTTTTGCACAATTCGACGTGAACTTGGTATGGTTAGATCAATGGAATTATGATTGTGCATATTGTTGTATTCTCCTATTTTTCTTCTCTTTTATTACCTTTTTGAGATGACAAAAGGGGAGAAATATTTAAATACTTTGAATGTGTATGAGATTGTGCTTGTGTTGCTTATTGAATATATTGATTTAACCATGCTTGTTATGCTAAATTGAGGGAACTTTGCTCTCTATTTACTATTCAAAGTTATGGTTTGTCATCATAAAAAAGGGGAGATTGTTAGCCCTAAGGTCCTTGACCTTATTTTGATAATAATTAAACCATACCTTTTATCTAACGAGTGGTTAAGTGTTGTATCTCCATAGATTCAAAGTTATATCTTATTGGAGCTCATCAACATTCATCAAGAAATTTAATGCGCTCATATCCCAAATCATAGCTCATGGAGATCAAAGCTTCATGTGTCAAAGCAATTCAAAAAAGTTATATCCTTGAAGATCAACTTGAAGACCTGCTCAAGTTTATGAAGACCTGCTCAAGTTTATAAAGACATATTGAAGTTAAGTTGCTCTCCTTGTGTTTAGGAACTCATTGTAAGGCTTCTCTTATGCTCAATATTGTATCACTCAAAAGAAAACTATTTCCATCGCATTGTATATTAGCATTCATGTTTGCAAATGCTTTCAAAATTGACCAAAAATGTTTTGGAACACCTAGTTACCTATTTCAAGTGTTTTATGTTGATTTTGACTTAGAAATTTTGAAATTTTGACATTTCAACTTCCCTGGTCGATTAACACCTTTAGTCCTAGTCGACTAAGTGCAGTCCAAAAGTAATGTTTGAGAAATTCTAAGTTAGTCAACTAATCATCCTAGACTAGTCGACTAATGATTCCCTAGTCGACTAACCCCTCTTTGCTAGTTGACTAATGGAAGGCCAGTAGCCATGTTTTAGTTGCAAAATTGATAGTCGACTAATGCCCTCTTACTCGTCGACTAATCGATCCCGGAGAAAATTTCCCAAAGTGTTTTTAAGTTGGTAGTCGACTAACACCCTTGTTCCTAGTCGACTAACAAACCCAGAAAATGTTCAAACTTGTTTTAACTTAGCTAGTCGACTAACCCTTAGTTCCTAGTCGACTAATCGAGCCCGGGAATGAAAAATCTTTTAAAAAATAACTTGTTAGTCGACTAACCACCTTGTCCTAGTCGACTACTGGTTCTGCAACTTCAAAACGGCTATTTCTCTTTATGGCTAATCGAGCATTAAATGATCCCCAACCAACCTAATCTTTTCCAATCAAACTCCAAAGATATCAAACAGCCATTTTGGCCCTAGTTCTCTATATATAGTGGCTTGGCTCTCATTTATTGCACACCTACACTATTCATCATCTTTATTGAAGTTATTACTCTCAATCTCTTTTCATTCATTGCTTCTTTTTTAGAACAAATATGAGCTATTGTTGTTGAGCATTTGAGTGATCATTTAAACATCTTGTATTTATTACAAATCAGCTTTGTGAAGCATTTATTGTATCACTCCTTATTCAAACATCTTGTATTGTGAGATTGTAAGGGTTTTGTGAAAACTCTTGTGGGTGAGTTGTCTTCCACCTTGAAAGAAGGCAAGTGTAAAGGTTTCTCCACCTTGAAGGAGTTGCTTAGTGGATTAATCCTTGAGACGGAGATCTTGAGGCGTGGACTTAGGCGGAGACCGAACCACTTTAAATCGTTGTGTTTGCTATTCTAACTCAATCTCTTTATTTCAAGTTATTTATTAGTTTCTTGTTGTATTGAGTTAATACTTTTTCTTGCATTCTATCTATCCTTATTCAAGTTTGCAAAAATTTAGTATCCCATTTTTGAAAGATTTTTATTTGCCTATACTCTATTCGCCCCCCCTCTAGAGTATATTTTGGGCCAACATAATGCTAATAAAGCATGTTCCAATCATTCCTTTAGCTTTTAGTTTAAATAAATGTCACGTAATAGTTTCTTGACTTATTCAGCCTAATTAAGTCATACCCATCATTCCTTATAAGTATAGCCAAATTTGACATAAACCTCACATAATAGTTTCTTGGTGTATATCAGTTTGTTATCTCATAATATCTCATATTTAAATAGGTTAATTAGAATCCTTAAGTGTGAATTAGTCCCCTACATATCTGCAGCTGGCATATCCAAACAAAGAATTCTAACTAATCCTACAATGCTGGAAGGCCATGATAGGACATTCATAATGTCCCTTCATTACAACTTAATATCTCATATGCGGGGTTTTTGGTCTTTAAGGGTCTCATAATTTATATTTACATGCATTACATACATTAAATATAATAAACATACATTATCTCATAATATAAATAAGATGATTATGGACTTTTAATATATATTCAACTTTGAGTCAATAAAGTTGAATGTAGGTTTATGGGAGGGTTAGGTGATCGTAAAAATAATTGCATGCACATTGAAAAGTCTTCAAGCTCTTCAAGTCCCACCATGCTTCTGACTGCTTCACCATTGCTCCGTGAGTATGTATTACATTACAATAATATAAAAGGGATACATCACAGGGAATGTGGATACAAAGATAAATACAAAGAGAAATACAAAGGCATGCAAACCCCAACTAAATTACATCACCATAAATTCCATTACCCTAAATTCAATCACATTGAATTGGCCAATCACATCTTTTTTAATTGGTCTTAAGTCCATAATCATCACCATCACATGATAAATACAATCACATTGCATATAAATAAAGGCTCAAAAATTAGTAAATAATGGAGGCATGTATGTATTATAAAGCTTTTGTTAAATTTCCATAAGCATGAAAATTTAGTCTCAATCCTAATCTCATTAGGACTAAACCCAACCTTATATTTTCTTAAATAAACATAAGAAAATTATATAATATTAATTTCCGGAAAAATGAAGTTTCATAAACTCACTTTAATAAATTAATACTAATTAGCCCATTTTATATTCAATGAAACAATTTTATTAAATATAAAAATATCAAAAATTATTTTATTATCCCAATCATATTAAAAACACTTCTTAAAAACTTTTTTTTTTTTTTTTTTTTTTTTATCATTGGAATAATTTTAGATAAATTAGGATTAAAAAAAAATCAAAATTTAAAAATTTGCAAAACTAGGGTTTCACATGAAACCCTAGTGTCCCAATGAAGAAGATGATGGCCATGGCCATCTCATGGCTTACGGCCAAAGCTCTAAATTGTTGGAATTTAATCCTTGGGTTATTAAAAGTTGAGTTAGATTAAAAACAAGCCAAGAGAAGCAAGTTTAATGGGGTTTTAAAGCTTACAGATAAACTAAAAACTAAGCTAGGGTTTCAATCCACCATTGATGGATTGTAAAAGCTTCACCAAGGCCATGAGGAGGCACGGCCATATGTGGGGACTATTCCCCAATGATTTTCGGCACCCCTAGGGTAGGTTTGAAGGTTTAAAACAAATCAAAACCCTCTTGAGCAATAAAACGAAAAACTGTTATCCATTCTTTCAAGTAAAAGAAATAATTTTTGAACCCCGCATTCCATGGTTTCCAAAGCGAAAAATAAACCATAGAATCCTTCAAATACATCCATGGAACACTTTCATGAAGTTTGAAGGGCAGCCGTGGTGTGGTTTGATCACAACAGGCAAAACAAGAATGATTTTCCAAAAATTTTCCAGAATTTCGAGTTTTCGGACAGCCACTGGTTTTACCTCCAAACACTGCCTTAATGGCTTGTAAAAATTTAAAATTTGCTTGGTTTCCAATCTATGATGTCTCATGATCGCAACAAAACATGTTTCATGCTATTTGGATCAATATTCATCAAGATACAAGCCAAACAAGTTGGCATGTTCAAAACAGTTTTCAAAAAACTGGGTTTGTACTTCTTGTTCTTCTTGGCCCAAGCTAAAAAGAGTTTAAAATTTATTTTCTTCATGTATCACATACACTAATCATCTATATAAAATAAATATTGATTTACTCATTATCAAAGTATGAAGAACATCATCCAAATATTTTTACAAACCATATTAGGGTTTCAAAACAAAATTTTAAAACCTTAAAACCCTAGTTTTTTTCAAAAGCTTTCATTAACATGCATTAATAATCCATTAAAATGCTGCATAAGAGCATGATTTGGCTCTGATACCACTGATAGGAAATCAACTAAGAGCACAACGGAAATTAAAAAAAATTTGTTAAATGATTTCCAAAAAGCCATGATCAAAATCATGCTTTTAATGCATCACTAAATTCCTATGTATGGAGATAGTTATAGAACTTACATTGAGAGCCTCTTAGTCGCAATGAAAGTCGAGCCACGCAAGTGAATGGCCTCCAAGAGTATCCACATCAAGCTTGTGTGTATGTGGACCTTGATATTTTATTCTTCAAAAACCCTAGAAGAATGAATGAACAAGGAGAGAGAGAGTAAGGAGGCCAGCCCTAGGGTTTTCTCACTAAAAACATGTGCTAGCATGCTAGCAAAAGTGTTCCTTAAAGAGAACATGTAGGGGCTGGCCCTAGGGTTTAGTAACCTTAAATGTAATGTGCTAATTATCTCATAATTTCACAATTGCCCAATGTTTTAACTCTTAATACATGTGACATCAAATTTACTTTAAGTTTCATTTTTCATTCTCTTTCTTTTAACCAATATACACATATGCTTATGGGTGTACGACCTTTTGGGTTCACAGGTATTCAGTAGTAGGCTTGGACAATTATCATGTCCTTAAGCAGAACTCTTTCTACTTTGGTTCATTTAGAAACTCTTTCTAATTCCCTTATGATAAATAAATATCAATTTATATTCTTCGAGCTTCTACTAGTCATGAGTGACGACTAGCAGCATTTCATGACATACCCTAAATATTGTGAAAAAATAAAGTGAACCCTTCAGTTAAACAGTTAAGAAATAATAAGATCCTTCCAACACACAATGTCCTAATTAAGTTATTATAGTATGGATGACTGTCAAACTGCCAACTTAATTATATGTAAACCATCATATGATATCAACTCACATAAGTGCCATTTGAAAACTCTTTTCAAAGTCACTCCACTCTGGCCAAAGATTTCTATGAGTTATATCAGTAAGGATTATATAGGGCATTCTCTCTCTTTATTTGAGCGTGATGGATTCCTTGTTGTGCATTCACCTACCTCCATACTTGTGCCATTAGGACCAATAGATACAACCACGTTTACATGGTCCTTGGGTAGGATATGTAAGGTGTATCATTAAACCCTAATGTCCCAAATACAAGATAACTATGATGCCTTAGGTCTGAGGATTACTTATGTCACTGTAACTTGTAAGTTACTATTTGACAGGTAAATAAAACTCCATATAGTGAAATTTTTGTCGATCACATTCAGTGTACTTATTCTCTAACAAGCACCCACGGGTTTGCTTTAGAGTTTCTACACAAAAACTTAAGACTCAGTATCCTCTCATTGAGTAAACATAACCTGTGCAAGTCTTACTGGATTATCATTACCCATTTGATAAACCTGTGACTAGGAAATTTTAAGATTAATGTTATAAGAAATATAAGTCTCCTTTATCTCAACTCTTGAGTAATTATTTTCTCAACATTTGATTTATGGATAATTATTATTCAAACATATAAGAATAGGGTTAATAATAAACAAACTTGCCTAATCAATTTATTCAATAAGTGAAAATTATGAATGTCAACAGTCCTAAAATCAATACTATGATTGGCTTTTAGAGCATAATACGAACAAGAATATGGCCATCATGCATCTTTGGAATGTGCTAGGAGCGTTGCATAAGCCGAAAGACATACGCCTAAAGGCAAAAGTGCCAAAAGAACAGGTGAATGTGGTCTTCTCTTGGTCCTCGGGGTACATAGCTATTTGGTTATATTAAGAATAACCATCTAAAAAGCAATAGTAGCTTTGCCCCGCTAATTTCTCCAAAATTTGGTCTATGAATGGAAGTGGAAAGTGATCACTCCTAGTCTTAGAATTAAGCCGTCTATAATCTATACACACTCGCCAATCAGTAGTGGTACGAGTTGGGACTAGAACACTTTCATCATTGGCAACGACTGTAATCCCAAACCTTTTGGGCACTACCTGTGCAGGAGCCACCCATTCACTATCCGATATGGGGTAAATGATACCCACATCCAACAACTTCACCACTTCCTTCATGACCACCTCCTTCATATTGGGATTGAGCTTTCGTTGTACTTCCCTTGAGAGTTTAGCTCTCTCCTCTAGGTGAATTCGATGCATACAAATAGATGGGTCTATACCCTTGAGATCTGCAACCGACCACCCTATGGCTTGCTTATGCTCCCCTATAACTTTCATAAGTTGACTCTCTTGTTCTTTACTCAAGTTAGAATCAATGATGACTGTGAAAGTATCATTAGCATTGTAACAACCCAGATTTTTATTTTATTGTTTTATTTGTTTTAAATGGATGACATTAAGTATATTTGTTATTTCTTATTATTTGGAAAAAAAAAAACTTTTCAAAAAAATGACCTCATGTCCTTATTATATAAAACCTCCATCCTTTTTTCTTTTCTTCCATTTGAACCCAAGGGAGAAAGATAGCGCCGTGAGGGTGCCAAAAAGAGAAGGAAGAGAGACAGAATGCTTGAGGTTCGCCGGAGCTCGCCATCTCCATCACGACGTCGGTGGAGGTAAGCTTGTCTCTTTTTATCATTTCCTTCTTCTTCATCTTTCTTTTTTCTTTTTCATACCCATTTTGTGGGATTTGAAGTTAGATCTTGGGAAGTGGGTGTTTGATGAATGAGGAAGTATTGGTAGATGTTTATGGGTTGTGTGGGTGTGGGTTTGAAGGTTTGATGGGTAGTTTTGTTATGGTTTTGTTTGGTTGGTAAGAAAATGGGTTTTGTACGTTTTGGAATGTAAATCTTGGGTGATTTCATAATCGGACCATTTGATCTTTGTATATTTGGTAGATTAAATGTTTTTGAGGTTGCTTTATGTTGGATCTAAGGTTTAAGGTTGAGTTTTCGAGGTTTGGTTGGTGTTTGTGAAATTTGGGGTGTCTTGGACACCATTGTTGGCCGTTTTTAAGCTTTCTGGGTGGGTGTCCGTTACCGATAATGCACTATGCACTTTTTCAGAAGTGAACAGCAAGGTGTCATTACCGATAATGCATTTTTGCATTATCGGTAATGGATCACTACCGATAGAGAGTCGACCCATTATCGGTAATGGCATTTTTTCAGCCCAAACTTCAACCGCTTGTATCTTTTTCATCCGATCTCCATTTTGAGTGATAGTTATATGCTTAGAAATCTTGTGAAGTCTTGTTTCTATATATAGTGGTCTTGAGGTTAGATTTATTATGGAGAGAGAAATATTTTGGGAATACCAAATTTGCCCTTTCTCGTACACTTCATCTTCTTGAACCCATATCTCTTAAACTGCTTGACATTTGGCCATGAAATTCGATATGTAGCAACTAGACATAATTGGGAATATGTCTTAGAAGTCTTCAGGCTTTGGGATTATCCATTCTAGATGTTTGGGGTTAAAAGGTCAAGCGTGAGTAGTGGTGAGGTAGTGATTTGTGATTATTTTTAAAGATTCGCTTGCGTCGTGCTTTGTTTTTATTTTCCCTTTTGCATTATTTGTTTCCTCAAACTTGGATGGTTGTTATATAGTAAATTAAATGGATTGAGATTATACTTGTCTCTGACCATTAGAATTAATGCAATTATAAAATATTGCGAAATGATATCCTCAATGTATCAAGTTATTGCGAAATGGTGTCAAAAATACAAATGCAACGGGATGAACATAGTGACTCAGATATAGTGAACTAGTGAAATGCATATAGTGAACTGATGACAAACAGGAATTGCAAATTGCGAATGAATTGCGGATGACGGATGAATTGCGAATTGCGGATCCACGAAAGTTGTGGCTTATGGGTATTTTTGTAATTATATGTTATGTTAATTATTTAATAACAGGCAAATGTTATTATTGCCATGTGTTGTAACGAAACCGATAATTGTAAGTAAAATTCTGTTAGAGAATTTCACTCTATAAATAGAGGGAGTGTACATGAAAAAGTGATCGAATTTTCATTTCTGCTAGAGAATTTTCTAATTTCCTGTAAGATTCTAGAGAGAGAAAAGTGAGTTGTTAGAAAGTTCTTAAGGAGATTCTTTGAAAAGCTGTACTTGTCCTCGAACTTTATAAGTGCGAACTTCTTATTATTTATCAATAAAGTTCATTATTTATTGTATATAATTCGAGTTGAATCCGTCTGAAACATCAACCAATGGTGAATGTATATCATTAAGATATATATTTATCATTGGAAAAACGGTTCTCGTACCTAATTTTACCTCCTAATCAAGTAATAAAATGAAGTGACCTTCCATGGAATTAGAAGTAGTTGTGACAGGACTATTTCCATTGTTCATTCCATGGGAATCAAGCTCGAGATCTCTCTCAAGGTGGTGATAAAAATGGCATCGTTGCCGGGACCGTTCATCTTGATGTTTTAGATGGATCTTATATGTTCTTCAGTTTTATTCTTGCGATTAATTTTTGATTGCTTATGTTATATTTTTGGTTTAATGATTTACATGTTATGCTCTGTTTTTGTTTTATGATTTACATGTTATTTGCTTTTCACATTATGTTTTGTGATTTTCTTAATGTTTTGTGATTCACATGACAATTACTTATTGATTTATGCATCATGATCGGTAATGTTTCTGTATATCTCGTGATTTGCATGATACTTTTTTACCGCATTATTTTCTATTTTTATTCTTGTTTTCCGCATAATTTTGGTTTTTTTATTCCTATTTGTTTTTCTTTAATTTGTATTTTGATCTATGTTCTGTTATATTCTCTTCCTATTTTTCTTATTCGTTTCATTATAATTGATTTTATTTTCATTTTTAAATGGATTGAGATTATGTATATATTTTCCTTAAAATTATAAGTATAAAACTATGTCAGTTATGGCGGAACATATTGTTTCTAAAGCTCGCTCTGTAATTCAAAATTCTAAATGAATGTGGAGTAATTCTGTTTTAATTGACTATCTAGAGGGATTTATAGATTTGCATACCAAGATGTTGAAACAAACCACCACTACTCTTATGATTAATCTATCCGAAACAGATCTAAAAACTAGGATGAGAGTCATGATGGAGGCATATATGGCCTCAAAAATTGATATTCGTCCGGAAACCACAGAAAAAGGAAAAGGTTCTTCCGCAGCAACTGCTCAGGGAGGATCTGATATAGAAAATTATTTGAGGGAAGAGAATGATCACTACAGGGCTCAGCTGCAAGACATGATTGAGAAAATAAAAGAGCTAGAGTTGAAACTCTAGAAAACTACTTCTTTTTCTATGCATTCCACTCCCCCTGTTCACACTACTACATAACATATTTCTCCTCCCTTCATACCTATTTCCGTATCCCATCAACAATCAGCTCCTATCCCTTCTACCTCATATTCTTTTGATCAGATGGAATCTATTGTGAGATCCATCATGCTGCAATCCAACCCACACAAAACCAATATTGGTTATAAACGAGTCTTGTCCGATTACATTGCTCAACATCCCTACCCCAAGGGTTTCACTGCCCCTATATTTACCCAATTTAATGGATCCACTGATCCTCAGGAGCACGTTACCAAATTTGAGATGCAATATGGCGAGTACTCTGCTGATCTTTGCCTTCTCCTAAAGTTGTTCCCTGGTTCCTTGAAGGGACCAACATTTACTTGGTTTGCCAATCTTCCTACTTTAGGTGTGCGAGATTGGTATTTATTCTCTAATTTATTTTGTGACAAGCTTAAAGGCTCCTGCAAAGTTGTGACTTTAGAGGATTTACAAAGAATGAGACAGACTAGAGAGCAATTTTTGGGTCAATACTTCGAACAATTTTGCAGCACCTTACAAAAGATTACGGAACCTATTCCTGACTCAATTCTGATCGACAGTTTCATACAGGGCATATTCTGGAAAGCCCAACAGGATCTCTCCATCGGGAATCCCAGAGACATTGAGGATCTAGAATTAGTGGTCAGTAGATTGGAGAATATCTATGCTCGTGAGAGACCTCATGAGTAAGTACATTTGACAGACAAACAGGAATTTGTTCATTCTATAACTAGGCTAGTAAGAAGAAGAAGAACTGATATGAACTTCGACTACACAATGACAGAACAAATGTTTCATCTTTTAATGAAGAACAATATTGTAATAACCTGGATTTTTATACCATTATGTTATGTATTTTAAGAGGGCGAGGTAGATTAAATTTATTACTTATTGTTATTTGAAAAAAAAAAAAAAAACATTTGTGCATCTTTTATATAAAAGCCACCCTACCCCTTCATTCTTCATTTTCAAAGCCGTTGAAAAGAGGGAACGAGACTGAGAGAGAGAGAGAGAGAAAGAGAGAGGGAGAGAAAGAGAGAGGGAGAGAAAGGTCGACACCGGAGCTCGCTGGAAAGTCGCCGTCGCTAGTGGAGGTAGGGCTTGTCTTCCTTGTTCATCTTCTTCTTCTTATTCATCTTTTTATTTTCTTTGCGTACCCATTTCGTGGGTTTTGGAGTTATTTTTTGAGGAGTTTTGGTGTTTGGTGTTTAGGAAAGTTTTAGTGGATGTTTATGTGTGAAGTAGGTGTAAATTTGAGGGTTTGTTAAGGTATTCTTGGCTTGGGTTTGTTTGGTTGGAAAGAAAATGAGTTTTATGGGTTTTAAGTCAAAGTTCTTTGTTGATCTCTTGATTTGACCTATTGCATGTTTTGTGTAATATTAGTATATCAAGTGTCTTTGAAGGTTATTTTTGATGGATCTAAGGTTTGGGGTGGTGTCGTGGTGTTTTGGCCATGGTTTGTGAAGTATTTGAGTTGTTTCTAAGAGTTTCTGCATAGAACTAGTCGACTAGTCAAGGTGATTAGTCAACTAATTAAGTAGCATTTTTTGTTACATGGCTACTGACCCTAAACTAGTCGACTAATTATAAAAACTAGTCGACTAATCACCTCAGTTAATTAGTCTACTAATTAAGGCCAAGTTCGCTTTTCTTCTTTTGGTTATAATTTCTTCATCCGGAGTCCGTTTTGCATGATCTTTATATGCTCGGAAATCTTGCGAAGTCTAGTTTCTAAATAATATGGTTTTGGGGTCAGATTCTTTGTGGAGAGAGAAATATTTTGGAATTATCAGATTTGCTTTTTTCCCATACTCTTCATCTTTTTCGGTGTATATCTCTTAAACTAGTTGACATTTGGCCATGATTTTTGTTGTGTAGTACCTAGACATACTTGTGAATATGTTTTAGAGATTTTAAGACCTTTGGTTTAGCGTTTTGGGTTTTTGGGTCCATAGGGTCGCGAGTGAGCGGTTTTGAGAAGTAAGCTGTTTTACTTTTGAGATTGTAGATCCTTTGTGCTTTCTTTTGATTTTCTCTTCTGCATTAGTTGTTGTTTCTAGATTTGGAAGGTCCTTTGGAGGACCACTTGCATTGGGTGCATTGAGCATTGCATTTGGGAGGCTCGTGGAGATGAAAAGGGGTTGGAAAACACTATTGCATTGAGGTAGGAATACATAATCTTGTACTATTGATAATGATGCGTTATTTTCGATTGATTTACAAATGATATGACTGATATGTCCTTTTAAACTTCATTGCCTATCATATTGAGAAATGGATACATGGAATATACTGTTTTATGAATTGCTAAACTGTGTGGCAAGTTTATGAAATAAAAACGAAGGCATAATGTTAAAGGTTTAAAAAACATATTTATATCTCATGACAAACTATTTGATACTGGATATGACTAGGGAATGAACTCTTTTACTACATGTTTTATGGAAACACCAAAAAGGAATATAATAACCATGTTTGTATGAAAATGCTTGAGATGTTTGGTTTTATGCTCATGTACCTAATTTTCTGAATGAATTTATTAAAGGAAAATGGATGAGGAATATTTTGATAAGTTGTTCCCCTGACTTCAGTCTGAAGCACATGTTTGGAAAATGAGACTATTTGGCACACGTTGTGACCTAGAAATCGTTTTGAATATGAACATAAAGTGCCTTGTGAATTGTTTTCTATAAACTGTGAAGGCATATGAAATGACGGTTTAAACTTGTATTTAAATAATATTTGTTTTATGAAACGATGATTTGAAAGATATATGCCTTACACAACGATTTATACATGTTTAAAAATATGTCATGATATGAATGGAATGCTTGGTATATGGGCTCGGTTTGTATCAAAGTGGATTTATAAGGGCCCATGGTCCTGGGTGGAGCCTTAGTCGCAGACTCGAAGGAATAGCCCCGTAGTGGCTTGACAATTGGTCGATTACCTTCAGAGGAAAAACCCCTGTAGTGGTTATATTTTAGCCTGGCTGAGCTAGGGGCTTGTTAGCCTGAATGTAGTGGCTCTGTAATATGCCTGCTAGCATGATTGTGATAGATATGGATGGACATTGAGAAATGTGAAGCATGGGCTATTGTGAAAGGTTCTGTGAAAACAACAGACATGGATGCGCAGCGGAAGAGGTAAAACAAAAAAAATTTCATTTTATAAAATCAATCCATGTTCACGAACCATCAAGAATCGATTCAAGCATCGGGTCATGTATATAATAAAACACAAACAATCAAGAATGAATATTCAAACAAAAATAACTTTACTTGATTGTGCTTTCTTCGATGTAGCTTTCTTTCGAGTTTCAAACGGATAAAACCTCCAAAGCGTATCCACACGAGAATAAAACTCCCTAAGCTCTCTAGTATTCCACAACACTTTGTAGCAAGCTAGAATGGAGAGGGAGA
>JAESVK010030109.1:0-15205 GCA_017140935.1 Hamamelis virginiana | reverse complement strand
CCTCTTCCGCTGCGCATCCATGTCTGTGGTTTTCACAGAACCTTACATTTCTAACTCTCCCAAAGGATTGTCAGATTCCAAGTTGGCGGGCTTAAAATGACGACCTCCTCTAGTGACATGGTTAACATCTTCCTCATCAATGGCCCAAATATCTGCTATTTCCTCTGGTGTGTTCATCATATCTTCCCACTCTATGATATCAATCTCATTCTCTGACCCATCATCTATGGTAGACTCGGCAGAAGTTGAACTTAATCTAAAACATTGAGTGACCCATGTTGCCTTGGATAGATAGTTCGGTAATGGGTTTCCCCATTTATATTGGTGATCTTGGTTGTGAAATACTTCTTAAGGATACTCTGGCTAGCTTTCTCAAAACGGATGAGGTTTAGATCTTCGGGTTCATCTTGAGCCACAAGAACGTCTTCTTTAAGTGAGTTAGGGTTATTACCCCAACCAGCAGGAGCAATGGGTTCTTCAAAGGTGGATTTCTTCATTTTGGGGTAAAGGACATAAAAGTCAAATTTTCCACTAGGTTCCCCTAACAAGCCTACTTCGGGATCTCCGACCTCATATCTTTTTCGCAACTCCCATTGACTAGTTCCAGTCTTGGAGAAGGTTTTCTTGGTTCTAGCCTTAGGTCTAATGGGTTCAATCTTTGTCATCTTAGCTTCACAAGAATCTTTAGGGTAGAGAACGTAGAAACTAAACCTCCCATTTCTTTCTGTCAACAAATCCACACAAGGATCTCTAGCTTCAAACTTTTCTTTGAGAGCCCACTGACTAGTACTATTCTTTGACAACTGATCCACTTTGCGAGGCTCAGGAAGCCCATTAAGAATGTATCTTTCTCAAACTGTCTCCATGAATGATAAAGTCCCCTTGGGCTAGTGAAGGGTTGAGGGATTTCAATCAAACCTTGATCGATGAATCCTTGTACTATATTCCGCAATATATCACAAGATTCCGTGTCGTGGCTAGAAGTGGCATGGTATTGGCAATAAGTTTCTTAGATCTTGGCTTGTACGGGTTAATGAGCCCACGGGCTTGACAATGATGAAACATTTCAGTTATGGAAGTAGGGAATGAAGGGTGAGGGCGGATAGGCTCACAGTGGACATAAGGGTCGGCATGGATAACATTGATATTGGTTGGTGCTGGGACTGCATGGGTAGGAAGTGGATTTTGGGTAACATTGGGTTGAGAAGGTGGGGAAATGGTTTTGTTATCTATGAGGTCTTGGACTTCATGGCGGAGACGGAAGCAACGGTTGGTAGTATGGCCTTTGGATTGATGGAAATAGCAGTATTCATTTTCATTGTAGTTCTTGGGTAATGGGTTGGGTATAGGTCTGGGTTCCAGAGGTTGGAGCATGCCTCGAGCTTTTAACTTCTCGAAGACCTTTTCCAATGGCATATAAAGCTCAGTGAATTTTCTAGATGGTTTATTTCCTAAAGAAAAGGGTTGGGTAAATGGAGCAGGCTGAGATATGGCATTGACTTCGGTAGCCTTCCCATTGATGACAGGTCGGCAGTTTTTGTAAGGTTCATCGGTTCGGAGAACTCCATTGGCTAGAGCGTCCTCCACTTGGGTACCGGCGGCAACCAGAGCTCGGAAATTTGGAAGATATTGGAAAAACATGTGCTTATGATAAACTGGGAGCAAGTTCTTCACTATCATGCGGATTTGTTCTTCCTACTCAGGACGGTTAGCCATTTTAGAAGCCTTGGCTCTCCATCGGGTGAGAAAAGTAGAGAAAGTTTCCCTTGATTCCTGTTTAGTAGTCTCCAAGTCCCTTCTAGTGACATCAACTTCTGTGTTATACCTGTAATGTGAACTCAGTGCATACATCTTCCCATGTCTTCATTCTAGACTCATCCAGTGACAAAAACCATTTCAAAGCGGATCCAGCCAGTGTCTCGTGGAACATTTGGGCTAGTAGGTCATCGTCAGCCCCTCGTGGGTGCATGGCTCTCACGTACATCTTCAAATGGGTCTTAGGACAACCATTCCATCAAATTTCTCTAACTCGGGCATTCTGAAATGAGTGGGCATAAGGGCCTTAGGGAACAGAGACAATGACGACATGTCCACCAGATCATCAGAATTCCTAATACTTTTCAAGGCTTTTTCCAGGGCTTCCACCTTACTACTTAACAATATGGGCTCAGTGGAAAATAAAGCAAGGGTCTTGGGCTCGGATTCTTTATCCAGATCAACAGGCTGAACAAATTCTGGACCAGACCCAGTGGGCTCAGCAACTATCTTCGGTCTAAGGAAACATTCCTCTTCATCAACATTCTCAAACAAGGGATTAGTACGGGCTCGCACCTTATCCTCTTCTTCTTTCTGATGAACTAACTCTTGGACCACTTTTAAGAGTGCCTCGATCTTCTCATCAGTCGTCTTTCCATTAGTTCCAATAGCTGTAGGGGTATGATCTTCGTTACTAGACATCTTTGAATTAACAGGTAGACCCTTAAACAACCGATCGCTAAAATCACGATGCCAAGCCAGAATGCTGGGAAAGGGAAAAAATTTGAATCAACTTAGAGCTTCTAGTGTGTCAAGGGATGAAAAAGGACAATCTCACATGCTTACAAAAGTATAGGCCCAGAATCTACACATCAATCTCACTCTCTCACATTCTATCTTATGAAAATAGGCCTAAGGCCTAAGCACGAATCTCATTCTCACAGCTCACATCTCAATCTTACCCCAGGCTTGTATCTTTTATCCAATTGACATGGGCCTAAAGCCCACATCTCAAACTCATAGCGGATCTAAATCTTCTATCCAAAGGACATGGGCCTAAAGCCCAGTTTCACATCTCATGTCTCATCTGACGTCTCATGTTTTTTCCTAAGACTCACAAATTAATACCATTATTTGGGCAGCGTAACACTACCACAAGCCTAAGCTCATGAACTTATAGGGTACTATCCTTCATTAGGTATCTTGACTCTTTGAGGATACATCTTTTAAGAGTTTAGGGTATTTCATAAAGGTCTAGTCCTACAGATCCAGGTCCTAATGGTTCTACACACTTCACAATTAAGGCCTAATACAAAACCGGTGGGAAAATCCGGCAGTATAACATTAAAATAGTATGTGATAGGCTATGTAGGGTATGTGTCCTAAAGACATTTTACATGGACTAATGCAAAGGGTAGGCTGAGTGTCTCTTACTCGCTCTGTCCAATCGATATACCTAACCACATGTGACATCAGGAATGCCGCGTGGGTCCAACAGTAAGTGATTGGTCCGTTTGATATACCCGAGGGTACTTGGCAAGAAGAGTGATGGCTTCGCATACATGGAACCCAAGAATCAAAGAGACTGGGCCCAGGGCTAGGCTCATCGTTGGCTTTAGCATACAACGTCCTAAACATGCAGAGTCAATGCGCACACAATACAGAAATTAAAGTCACACAGTCATACAAATGCACGTGATTGATTTTATTAATTAAGAAATTAAAAAGCCCAAAAGTAATTAATTGAAGTTTAGCCCTCGACATTCCCAGCGGAGTCGCCAATCTGTGAACCAGCCAACCTGATCGGGAGGCCTCTCGGGTTCTTGAATGGATTGTGGATGATGTTTATCCGTCTCTATTATCCTTCTCTATTATCCACATTTATCCTTCTCTATTATCCACTCAAGATTGGGTTTTTGAAAAAGGATGAGAATTTGTAAAAAAACTGGGTGTCACCACCTTGTTTTTAGAGAACAAGGAAACCACGAAAAAGAGTTTTATTTTCAATAAAACATTGACCCCATATTTTGGAAAAGCATGGTCTTTGAATCAAAGTTGGATTTGGGGGCTAGGCTACGAAGTGGGAAGGTTCCAAGGAACTCTTTGTAGGCACCCACCTCGCCCTAATTAAATGTCTCCTAATTAAATTTGGAAAAACTGGGTGTCACCACCTTGTTTTTAGGGAACAAGGAAACCACGAAAAAGAGTTTTATTTTCAATAAAACATTGACCCCATATTTTGGAAAAGCATGGTCTTTGAATCAAAGTTGGATTTGGGGGCTA
Organism: Hamamelis virginiana; assembly: GCA_017140935.1. Lineage (NCBI taxonomy): Eukaryota > Viridiplantae > Streptophyta > Magnoliopsida > Saxifragales > Hamamelidaceae > Hamamelis > Hamamelis virginiana. Next base: position 11,167 of record JAESVK010030109.1, on the reverse strand, counting down.
GGCTACAAAGTGGGAAGGTTCCAAGGAACTCTTTGTAGGCACCCACCTCGCCCTAATTAAATGTCTCCTAATTAAATTTGGGCTTTATCAAAATCTTATCATGACAATCCTATTTATCTAATCAACCACAAAATATGATATATAATACTAAAATAATAATATTAGACAGTACAAAAGTATACACAATCCTAAAGATCTTAGGAGACTAGAGTCAACCTAAGATTGGACTTGCGCCCTATTGACTGCCTACGTACCTTACCAATTGCTTGATAAAAATCAAAGTCCACGTAGTTCGATTACCCTAGGACTCTCCTAAAACTCACTGGCTTATTTTGGACTCTAGCTTTGAGAGTTTGAGTTTGATCAAAACAATTGTTATGAGAGATGGAATTTCATTCCATTTTGAATTCTTTTAAAATCACTTTTAAACTTGTTCTCGAAGTAGATTCCTAGGTAAAATAGAACTCTATTCTTATTGTAATTCTTACAACAAAGAAGAATCCTAAGTGGGGTCAAGTGACCCCCCTAATCCTAGGGTTTCGAACTAGCCCTAAGTTAATCTAAACACCTGAAACACTAAGATATACATGCTAGAAAATTCTGGAAAATAAAAAATGCATTAAAGAATATAAACAATGCATGAAAATGTCCTAAATGCAATCTAATTTAACTATGGGAACCTAGGCATGTTTCTAAGTTAGTTTGGGCCTAAAAAAAAAAAAGAGTTTTAATACACTTTAAAGCCACTTTAAATCCATGGACAGATTCGAAAGCAGTCTTGAAGTGTACTTAAAACCCTAAAACAATGAATAAAAATGGTAAAAAAAATGCACTAAATGCAACCTAATAATGACATGCATAAAATACCATAAACTCAAATCATGTTTATTCTAATTAACATAAGGGAAGAGACTTACCTTTGCATACTTCCTCGAACACAATTTGTATATCATCCCAAGCATCAATATTTAAAAGACATGATTAAGAATAAAGGTATAAAATAACATGCATTCTCTAACATGGAAAAAGACTAAAACTTCTATCATGCATTCATATAAAGAGAAGATCATAAGATTAACCTCTATCATGCATATTAATAAACTAAATCCTATTATATTCTAATCCTTATCATTAAATCCTATCACGCATACTAAAGAAATAAACTAAATCTTATTATGCATATTATAGAAATAATGAATTAAATCCTATCATGTATACTAACAATGAACTAAATCCTATCATGCATACTGACAATGAACTAAATCCTATGCATACTAAAGAAATAAAAACCTAATCTAGCATGATCATAGAAGAAGAAGAAGAAGAAGAAGAAGAAGAAGAAAAGAATGCAAGAAAACTTTAAACTACATAATTTACTAACCTCTTTCTTTGCTTCCTTCCCACTTGCTCCAAGCCTTCTCTTCAAGCTCCAAGGACTCCAAGGACCTCAAAGACTTTAAAACTTTAGCTAGAGTGCTATGGGGGAAGCTTGTGCAATTGCTCAAGCCTCTACTCTCCAAGCTAGCTCTCTAATGCTTATTATGTGTGTTAAAACTGATTTCAGGGCCCTCTATTTATAGGGAGACCTGATTTTGATCAATGGTTGAGTTTAAATCTCTTAGGAATGATCCAAGGGCTCAAAACCAGCCTTCCAAGGTGCTTGAACGTAAATTGATGTTGTGTGCGCATGAGATTCCCAAGCGTAGGAGTCCTATGGTCGTCAAGCAATGAAACTAGGGAGTACCTAGGTCATTTCCACAGGGAGTGGAATAGGTTCTAGCGATTCTTAGGTTATGCTACCCAATGAATGCAAAAACAAGTGTAAACTTGGGGGTTTTGTTTGGTTGTTGAGATTTGTGCCAAATTAATGGCAATGGTTTGATTTGAAAACTTGTAAATGAAAGAAAGGATGGGTTCTATGGGTTCATTCCTTCCTAACCTAGGTTTAGTGGTTTCTCAAACAATACACATTCAATAATCCATGAGACTTATGATTTTGAATGGAAGAATTTAACAATACAAGCTCAAGACAATAAAACATATGATGGGATGCAACTTACTACTCATTTTGATATTTTCACATACACATGGAGTTCATATGTGCTCATCACCAAAATACAACTTCTCACCGGTCATATTTTGGTCATGAATATGAATCCATATGGTTTCAAAAGAAAAGAGAGTAGAAGAAGCTACATTCCATTAACATTGAAGCATTTGAGTCAAGAAACCACATTTACCTAAGGCTTTGGAGAGGAACTTCACCATAGAACCCTCCTTGGGTATTTAGCTAGCCATAAAGAAAGAGAAAAACACCATACACAACCATAAAATGCTGAAAAGAGTAAATGCTTTGTATTAAATGAACCAAAAGAAGTGTACCTTACAACCCTTGAGATTAAAATAGAGAATAACAACCTAAACTAGAGATTACAAGGTATAAGAACAACAAGAAAAACCAACAAACTAAGCTACTCTAAGTAAGAAATGCAAGAAACCCTAGAAAAACTAAGAGAAAACCTTAACAACTAAGCTAACCCCCAAGTTTACACTTGTTTTTGCATTCATTGGGTAGCATAACCTAAGAATCGCTAGAACCTATTCCACTCCCTGTGGAAATGACCTAGGTACTCCCTAGTTTCATTGCTTGACGACCATAGGACTCCTATGCTTGGGAATCTAATGCGCACACAACATCAATTTACGTTCAAGCAATTGGCACCAGAATCAAGTCAAACTAGGGTTAAAGAACAGGTAAAATGTACAAAAAGACGAGTAAAAATGGGAGAATTTATGTGCTAAACACACCCTCCAACCTGTATCTTGCTAGTCCCTAGTAAGATTTGAACCAAAAAGAACTAAGAAACTAAGAAAAAAGAAACAAATAAATGAACAAAAGAGCTCGCTTTCAACATGCAAACATGAGCATACTACTTAAGCTTGAAATACAATGCAAGCGTTTGAACTACTTATGCCTGTCCCTTTTCCATGTGTGTGGTATTTTGCCGGTCAGAGTTTCACAAAACTAACATCAATCAACAAGAACTAAAGACAGAGATGGAAGAATGAGTGGAATGAAGTAACTCAAAAGCATACACCATGAAACAGAATAAAGCACTCATAACATAAACTAACCGTTCATAGATGCATAATGTTCATAAAGGAACAACCAACACTTTAAAATCAAAAAGGACTTTTAAGCATGAAATGACCGGGGATTACACAAAGGGGCTTCACGAACAAAATGGGTGTTGGCTTTACTTGGCTTGGGTCACTACCCTGTGCCAACACCGCCCTATGCTACCCTAAAACGGAAATAAAACTAGACTAGAACAGTAAAAACCACAAACTGAAAACACAAACAACCTAACTACTAAAAAGTACCCCAACTACTCCTCTTCTGACCCTTCCTCGTCACTGAAATCATCCTCATCCACACAGTCGTCCAGCTCATCGGAATCCCCTTCCAAGTTAGGAAGTGGTGGTTCAACAGCAGATGGGTCACCTCTCAGCACGTGAACCTCTCTCTCCAACCTAGCCAGTCTGTATCTGCTTCTGCTTCCCCAGAATGCATTTGAACAAATCCTTGATTCTGCGCTCCATTCTCTTAAGCGGAGATGTACTTGCAGGCTTAGGTGCTGACGATGAGGACGGCCCTTCAGAAGCTAACTGGGATTGTGCTGGCCTGGGCTTCACTGAAGCTGCAATACTCCTTGCTTCGATTACATTATTGATGGGACCAAAGTGAGGAGGTGTCATTTTGTTCTTAGGAGGCAACTTGATTCCTTCAGCTTTTACTATTTGAGTGACCAAGCAAGGAAGAGGCATGTAGGTCGTCTTGCTTGCAAAATTTACAAAATCCTTCATTACTCCCCAAATCACCGCTGCGAAGTCAATTCGCCGCCCATTCATCACTTCGAATAGGAATTTGATTTCATCGACTCTTGGTGCTTTTTCTTTTCCTTTTGGTACAATGCTACAATGGATGATTTTGTTCATTAAGGCATACTCGGGCTTTAGCTTCCCAGGGGTGAATTCACTTCGATTGAATGATACCATAGGTACAGGGTTTGAGCACATAGCTTGAGTGAAAGAAGCCCCATTGAAGACTGTCATCGGGCGAAATGGGTAAGGGACACCATCTGCATGGGAAGGTCGTGGATATCCCAAGGCTGTAGCAATGGTAGCACTTCGATTGAATGATACCATAGGTACAGGGTTTGAGCACATAGCTTGAGTGAAAGACGCTCCATTGAAGACTGTCATAAGGCGAAATGGTAAGGGACACCATCTGCATGGGAAGGTCGAGGATATCCCAAGGCTGTAGCAATGGTAGCAGTGTTCACTAGAAAGGACTTGCCGCATACTGTTGTCTTCATGTGATACTCAATCTCTTCATGTTCTCTCAAGTTAGAGTAGAACTCTCTCACCACAGATGGGTGATAGCCTTCGATAGGCCTACACAGGAAACCCAAGTTTTGATCTTTGATAGCATCTCAAATGGGATGAGTGTGGATAAAAGTTGATGCTTCAACACTCCTTTCACAGATGAACCCTCTTTTAGCAAGTGACTAAACCCATGCATCTTCCTCCCCTTGCTGCCTATCCTCTTCAAACATGGCCTCTATCTCCTCATCCTCACTTTCCTCACTTTCACTAACATGCCTTTTTCCCCTTCCCTTTTTCACGGGTTGGGAAGTGCTTGCCTTTCTCTTTTTAACCGCTTGCTCCACAGAAGAGCCTGAGGCTTTCCCTCCCTTAGGGGTCTTGGTTCTAGCCATGAATGTCATGACTAGACCAATCATACAAAGTAGCACTAGCATGGCTACCAAACAATCCCATACGCCCAACTCGACGAATAACATACATCCTCTCTTTGCATCACACAGTAGTTTTCTCCCCATCAATTCCATTTTCAACCACAAGCTACCACAAAAGAAGTATGAACCCTAATAAAACACCACACCTCACCCTAACAATATTTGCCAAATGGAGAAACAAAAACCCTAACTCACTAGCAAACTTCAAAAACTGAGGAACTTACCCACAATGCAAGAGATGCTCCAAATCACAAAATGGAAGCCCACTACAGCCACTCAAGTGCATAACCGTCTTCAATCGATGGAAAGAGTGTGAAAAAGCTAGGGTTTTGATGGTGGATTTGGTGAGGGATGGTAGAATCTCTCTAAAGTGATGGAGAATGCTTGGGAGGGGTAGAAAATGAGAGGAAAGTTGAGAGAAGGGGTGAAATAAGGCTGAAGTGGGGTAAAAACTCGGGCTAGGGCTTTAAAAAGGTCAAATTTTTCAAAATCTGCAGGGGGTACCGGTCCCACTTAAAGGGGTACCGGTACCTTTTTGTTCTGGTTGAGGGGTACCGGTACCTATTGGGGGGGTACCGGTACCTATTTCTGTAATTTTGCCTTTTTGCACCGTTTTTGCGACTTTTAACCGCCCGCGACCCAAAATACCTCCATCGACTGAATTTTTAACCACCACCTCCTTAAAACACTGAGGAAATAGCACCACGGCTTGCTAACACTGCTCCGCCTTCACAGATTTACCCTAGGGTTCCTAAGCTTGAACAAATTGGCACTCTTGGCTCAAATTAGGGTTCAAATGGAAACTTACAAGGAATTGAGGTTCAAAAGAGCAATGATGGCCTATAATCATCTTTCAAAGTTGTAAAGTTTTTCCAAAATGAATAAGATGCATACAAATGATAGTTCATGCGAAAATGCAATTTTTGAAGCTTAAATCAAGCGAAAGTGTGCTTGAAAACAGAAATCATGACTTGCGAAGCTTATAATACCAAATGTATTCAATATGAACATAACTTGATGCGAGTCACGATGTGGAATCATGAATAGATGAATGGGATGACAAAAGGTTCAAGTGATATGCTGTAAGTTTAGTTCCACTCCAATGGCGTGCATGTGCAATGGAAGAGTTCGAATACATATTGCAAGTTCAAAAGGAAGCATAGCATATAAGTCTCAAGTTTTATTCTCATGTAAGCTCAAAAATCGAAAAATTTTGCATCAAAAGGATTTGCTAAGATTCTTGCTAAGCATGCTACTCTATACCAAAAAGAAACTACCTATTGTGTGACAATGAGTAAGAAAAATGAACACAAGTGAACCTCCCCCCTACTTAAGAGTGATCATTGCCCTCAATGCATGAAAAGATAGGCATTTAAAGACAAAAATGGGAGGAGGGTACAAAAGCACCTGTAAATCATTTACACTTCAGTAAATCTGCACAAAGGTTAGAGTATCCACAATTTCCAAAAGAACGCAAATAAACAAAGGTAAAAAGAAGCTATATACAAATAATCACACAAGAAGTTACTCTGATGGGGCCTCGCAATAGACTGGGTCTACAAGTTCCTCTACCACAGTCTCATGCGAAAAGTTCTCCAAAAATGGCTTGAGGCGCCGTCCATTCACTTTGAAAATGTTGCCATTCTTGGGATTCTCAATCTCCACAGCCCCGTGAGGAAACACGGATTTGACAATGAATAGTCTCACCCATCGGGACCTCAACTTGCCAGAAAAAGGTGCAGCCTAGAGTTGTACAGCAGGACTTTTTGATTTGGCTCGAAAGACTTACGAGCTATGTTCTTGTCATGAAAAGCTTTCATCTTGTCCTTGTAAACCCTATCACTTTCATAGGCATCTTGCCTAATCTCTTCAAGTTCACTTAGCTGGAGCTTCCTCTGCTGACCTACGGCATCAAGATTAAAATTCAAGTGTTTAATAGCCCAGTATGCCCTATGTTCCATCTCCACTGGCAGGTGGCACGCATTTCCATACACTATGCGATAGGGAGACATGCCTAACACAGTTTTATAGGCCGTGCAATAAGCCCATAAGGCATCAGTCAATCTAAGTGACCAATCTTTCCTATTGGGGTTCACAGTTTTCTCTAGGATGTGCTTGATCTCCCTATTGGCCAATTCAGCTTGGCCATTTGTCTGTGGGTGGTAGGCGGTTGACACTTTATGGGTTACCCCATATTTTTTCATTAAAGTCTCAAAGGGGCGATTGCAAAAATGCAACCCACCATCACTAATAATCGCCTTAGGCACCCCAAATCTAGACATGACATTTTCTTTCAAGAATTTTAACACTATTTTATGGTCATTGGTCTTAGATGGGATTGCCTCAACCCACTTGGACACATAGTCCACTGCCAGTAAGATGTACAGGTTACCAACGGAGGATGGGAAAGGTCCCATAAAGTCGATGCCCCAACAATCGAAAACTTCAATAACTAAGATGGGTGTTAGGGGCATCATGTGTCTCCTAGTCACTCCCCCTAACTGTTGGCAACGCTTACAGGTCTTACAAAGTTCGAATGAATCTTTGAACAAGGAAGGCCAATAAAAACCACATTGCAAAATTTTAGCGGCTGTCTTCCTAGCAGAGAAATGACCCCCACATGCCTGACTGTGACAAAAGGACATAATGCTCAGTATTTCAATATCCGGCACACATCTTCTCAAAATTTGGTCAGGGCAATATTTAAAGAGGTAAGGGTCATCATAAAAGTATTTCTGCACCTTTCTCAAGAATTTCTTCCTATCCTGGGTATTCCAATGGGTAGGAACTTGTTCAGTAACGAGATAATTCACAATGTCCGCGAACCAAGGGCAATTAGAAAGAGCAAATAGTTGCTCATCAGGGAAAGTCTCTACAATGGGGAGGGTGTTAGCAGAATCATCAAAGGAGATCCTTGACAAGTGGTCGGCGACAACATTCTCAACTCCCTTTTTATCCTTAATTGTTAAATTGAATTCTTGGAGGAGTAGAATCCACCTAATTAGTCTCTGCTTGGCATCTTGCTTTGTCAAAAGGTATTTAAGTGCCGCATGGTCAGTAAAGACTAAAATATGTGAACCTAAGATGTACGACCGAAACTTGTCTAAGGCAAAAACCACCGCTAGCAATTCTTTCTCAGTAGTTGTGTAGTTTCTTTGGGCATCATTCATTGTTCTACTAGCGTAGTAAATGACATGTGGTTTTTTATCCACCCTTTGACCTAACACCGCTCCTATGGCGAAATCACTGGCATCACACATAATTTCAAAAGGCAAATTCCAGTCGGGTGTTTGCATGATAGGAGGTGAAGTTAGAATCTCTTTCAGTTTACAAAAAGCGACCTCACAATCCTGCCCCACTCAAAAGGAACGTCCTTTCCCAAGAGATTACACAAGGGTCGCGCAATCCCGCTAAATCCCTTAATAAACCTCCTATAAAAGCCAGCGTGCCCTAGGAATGATCTCACATCTTTTACAGTCTTAGGAGAAGGAAGCTTAGCAATTAATTCGATCTTAGCCTTATCAACCTCTATTCCCCTAGACGACACGATATGTCGTAGGACTATTCCCTGTGTCACCATGAAATGACACTTTTCCCAATTCAGCACAAGGTTCTTCTCCTCACATCTTTCTAGAACCTTAGACAGGTTCTCTAAACAACCATCAAAAGAATCCCCAAAGACTGAGAAGTCATCCGTAAAAACTTCAACAATCTTCTCCACCATATCACTGAATAACCCAGTCATGCATCTCTGGAAGGCACCAGGAGCATTACACAAACCAAAAGGCATGTTCCTAAAGGTAAATGTCCCAAAGGGACATATGAAAGTAGTCTTTTCTTGGTCCTCTAAAGAAACTTCTATTTGGTTATAGCCCGAGTACCCATCTTGGAAACAATAGAATGCATGCCCCTCCACTCTCTCTAGGATTTGGTCAATGAAGGGTAAGGGGAAGTGGTCCTTCCTAGTGGATGAATTTAACTTTCTGTAGTCAATGCACACTCGCCACCCCGTGGTGACTCGTGTGGGAATCAATTCACCCTCTTCATTCTCTACCACAGTAATACCCGATTTCTTAGGCACCACTTGTATAGGACTTACCCACTTGCTATCCGCTATAGGATAGATTATCCCCACATCCAACAACTTCAGAACCTCCTTTCGCACTACCTCCTTCATTATGGGGTTTAATCTCCTTTGAGGTTGGCGTGAAGGTTTGACATCATCCTCAAGATAAATCCTATGAGTGCAAAGAGAGGGACTAATTCCCTTGAGGTCGGCAATGGACCAACCTATGGCACTTTTGTGATCTCTAAGCACTTCCAACAAGTTAAGCTCTTGGTCAATCTCCAAGTGAGAAGAAATGACCACGGGATAAGTCTCATTGTCACCTAGGTACACATATTTCAAATCAGAGGGCAAGGGTTTCAACTCTAATTCCGGTGGTTGGATACTTGATGGGACAAGACTCTTTTCAATGGGTGGTAATGCTTCGAAACGAGGCACCCACCCATTCACTTCCATAACTTCCTCATCATTGAGCGTAGAGTATAGAAACTCCATCTCTTCACTCACTTCCTCATCATCAACAATTCCATTCACTAGACATGACTGCAATGGATCATCATGGGCGGAAAGATCCCATTGGTGCTGCACTAAGGTATCTATCCTACTCACCTCATGCACCTCATCCTCCATATCTTCCCCCACTTCCCTTATCAAATTGAAAATATTCAAGTTAACAGTCATGTTTCCAAAGGTTAGGGTCATCAACCCAGTCCTACACTGTATCAAAGCATCGGCTGTGGCCAAGAAAGGCCTACCAAGAATCACAGGGAATTGACTCCCTTGATCTACCACAGGGTGGGTCTCTAACACCACAAAATCCACGGGGAAATAGAATTTATCAACTTGCACAAGTACATCTTTCACTACTCCCCTAGGTATCTTAACACTCCTGTTAGCTAATCGAAGTTTGATCCCAGTTGACTCAAGTTCTCCCAACCCCAATTCCACATACACAGAATATGGTAATAAATTGACACTCGCCCCCAAGTCCACTAAAGCTCTACCCACTTTGGCACTCCCTATAGTGATTTCAATGGTAGGGGTTCCGGGGTCTATGTATTTACGGGGCAAGGTGTTTTGCAAGAGAGATGTAGATTGCTCAGTCATGAACACTTATGCACACCCAAGTTTCTTGTCACAGTACACAAGTCTTTTAAGAACTTTGCATACGGGGGCACCTGTTTAATAGCATCCAACAAAGGTATGTTGACTTTCACCTGTTTAAACAATTCAAAAATTTCTGCATGATTGGTCAACTTCTTAGGTGCCCTAAGTCTTTGAGGAAAAGGGGCGGCAGGAATAAATTTAGCATTCTCTTGGCTTGAACCAATCTCAATACCATTTGGTTTGGGAACGCTAGGCTCATTTTCAATTTCTTTCTCATCCCCCTTAGATTCCTTTTGTAGATTTTGAGAAACTTCTTTGTTAGAATCTTTGGGTGGGATGGTTTTATCAATGATCTTTCCACTTCGGAGAGTGGTGATGGCCTTAGCATGTTTATGGTTCCCTTCATTGGGATTTGAGGATCCAATGCTATGTTGACCTTGCGGATTTTGCACGGGTTGAGAGGGGAATTTCCTTTTCTCTTGTTGAAGTGCACCCAAGGTGGTGGTCAACTTAGTCAATTGGGTTCTCATATCCCCTATGGCTTGATTGGTTTGAGCTTGATTTTGCACAAGTTGTGCAATCACATCATCATAATTCCTCTTGTGGGGTGGTAGGTATGAGTTTACCGGTGGTGGACCAAAATTTGGGTTAGGGTTTGATGGGAACCCTTGACCTTGGTAATTGGGACCTTGACCCTGATTTTGAAAACCTTGGTTTTGAAAGTTTTGATTTTGAAAGTTTTGGCTTGGAAAACCTTGGTTACTTTGAAAATGATTTGGAGGTGGGTTGCTTTGGCTTAAGGAAGCATTTCCTCCATCACTCTTCTAACTAAAATTGGGGTGTTTACTCCACCCCGGATTGTAAGTTTCAGAAAATGGAGAGTTGAAGTGCTTCCTTTGGTAGTTGAGAGCATTAGCTTGCTCAATTTGAATGGCTCCCTTAACTTGGGGAAGATTAGGGCAATCATTGGTGGAATGAGTGGGATCATCGCAAATTATGCACAAATCCTCCATCCTAGGTCCCGTAGGTGTCGTAGGCACTTTGGGCACGGTGCTCACCTCACTCACTTTCTGTAGCTCTATGGCCTCTAACTTCCTAGTCAAGCTAGCAATTTTGGCTTGGAGGTCATCATTATCCTTCACATGATGTTTTCCTCCTCCAACGGGCACACTTT
>JAESVK010030106.1:350-13629 GCA_017140935.1 Hamamelis virginiana | reverse complement strand
GACTGCAATCCAGTGTTCTGAACCTGGATTAGATTGATATCTACTAGTCACACTCACAGCATGACTGATATCAGGTCTTGTACATAGCATAGCATACATAAGACTTCCAATAGCCGAAGCATATGGAATCTTACTCATGTTATCTCTTTCCTGTGGTGTCTTGGGACTCATGCCCCTGGAAAGATGAATTCCATGTCTGAAAGGAATTAAACCTCTCTTGGAATTCTCCATGTTGAACCTTTTCAACACTTTATCTATGTACATGGATTGGGAGAGTCCAAGTAACCTTCTAGATCTATCTCTATAGACCTTTATACCTAGTATATAGGATGCTTCTCCCAAATCCTTCATGAAAAAGTTTTGTGAAAGCCAAAGCTTGACTGTTGATAACATTCCCAATGAGTAGAATATCATCAACATATAAAATAAGAAAAGAAATTGCACTCCCACTAACCTTCTTGTACACACAAGGTTCATCCATGTTTTGAAGAAATCCAAACGATTTGATTGCTTCATTAAACCGGATGTTCCAACTTCTAGAAGCTTGTTTAAGTCCATAAATGGACCTCTGTAGCTTGCACACTTTGTGGTCATTACCACTAGATGTAAAGCCTTCATGCTGCTCCATGTAAATGTCTTCCTCAATGTTTCCATTAAGGAAATCAGTCTTTACATACATCTACTATATTTCATTGTCATGATGTGCAGCTATAGATATCAAGATCCGAATGGATTTTAGCATAGCTACTGGCGAAAAGGTTTCTTCATAGTCAACACCTTGTCTTTGTTTGTAACCTTTTGCCACTAGTCTTGCCTTGTAGGTCTCTACCTTTCATTCGAGCCTATCTTCTTTTTGTAGATCCATTTGCAGCCAATAGGTACTATACCTTGTGGTGGATCTACCAAAGTCCATACTTTGTTGGAATACATAGAATCCATTTCGGATTTCATGGCTTCTTGCCATCTTCTAGAATCGATGTCTAACATCGCCTCTTCATAGTTATTAGGATCATCTGGGTGTTCATTATCACCTAGGAACAATTCCTTATCCTCCTCATGAAGATAGCCATATCTTTGAGGTGGTGCAGATATCCTAGTGGATCTACGAACAGGTTGTGTATCTTCAGGTACTGTCTCAACAGGGACAGGGTCTGTCTCAACAGGGACAGGTGGTAAGTCAGGATATGTTTGTGGCTCGTCAGAAATTTCTGAAATCTCTTCGAGTTCTATCTTTCTACCTTTGCCTCCTTCTTGAATAAACTCTTTTTTCAAGAAAAGTGGCAAACTTACTAACAAACACTTTCTGTTCATTAGGTTGGTAGAAGTAATATCCCAATGATTCATTAGGATAACCCACAAACAAACATTTTTCTGATCTTGATTCAAGTTTATCCACATTATGTTTCTTAACATATGCTGGACAACCCCAAACCTTAAGATGATTAAGGCTTGGTTTCTTCCCATACCATATCTCATATGGGGTTTTGGGGACAGACTTGGTAGGAACCCTATTTAATAAATATGCAGCAGTTTCAAGGGCATATCCCCAAAAGGAGATAGGTAAGTCAGTATAACTCATCATGGATCGAATCATATCTAATAAAGTTCGATTCCTTCTCTCAGATACACCATTTAACTGTGGTGTTCTAGGAGGAGTTAACTGTGATAGAATGCCAGCCAGCTTGAGATGATCCAAGAACTCATTAGTTAAGTATTCACCTCCTCGATATGATTGAAGAGCTTTAATACTCTTGCCAGTTTGTTTTTCTACTTCATATCTGAATTCTTTGAACTTTTCAAAAGCTTCAGATTTGTACTTCATTAAGTACACATATCATTTACGTGAATGATCATCAGTAAAGGTAATGAAATAAGAAAAACCTCATCTAGCTACTTTGCTAATTGGTCCACATACATCACTATGTATTAAACCCAGTATATCTGCAGCTCTTTCACTGTGACAAGTAAAGGGTGACTTGGTCATTTTACCCATGAGACAAGATTCACAAGTTGGATAGGGTGCGAATACTAATGAACCCAATTGTTCATCCTTAACCAACTTGTTAATCCTATCTTCACTAATATGACCTAGTCTCAAATGCCACATATATGTTGGAATTTCATCATCTCTAGGTCTCTTAAGATTTCTTACATTCTTATCATTTTGTTCTATGTAATTAACATTACCATTAATATTTAAGAAGTAAAGACCGTTTAAATAAATGCCAGTAGCTACTAAATCATTATTTAGAGAAATGGAACAAATGTTTTTCCCAAAAACAATACTATAACCAGTTCTACATAATGCAGAAATAGAAATAATGTTCCTTATTATCTTTGGCATAAATAAACAATCAGCTAATTCTAAAATATCTCCGGATAATAATGTCACGAAACAAGTCCCCATAGCTAATGCAGCAACTCTTGCTCCATTTCCCACTCGAAGGGTAACTTCTCCTTTACTCAGCCTTCTACTTTTCTTTAGATCCTACATGGAGTTACATATATGTGAACTCACACCAGAATCTAATACCCAAGTAGAAGCAGAACTAACAGATAAATTAGTTTCAATAAATAGAGTATCGGCCATACCTTCTAAAGGTTGGTTCTTTGTGGAAATCATGTACTTATTACATTTATCTTTCCAATGCCCAGTTTTGCCATAATGGAAACACTTTCCATAAGAATTAGCCTTTTCAGAATTGCCTTTTGTGGATTGATACTTTTCAAATCGAATCTGTTCACCATACAACTCTTGTAGATGAATGAGAATTGATTTAGCACTATCCATAGTGTCATGCTGCTTCTGAAGCTCATTGGTCATTGATGCTAGCATGTAGCATTTAACCTGCATGTCATCCTCCCGCCACTTTCTAAAAGTACCTCTTTCTTCCTCAGATGCTCCATCAGGAAGAAATGCTGGCATAAGTTCATCAAGCACATAGGCAATCTTATCGGAATTGAGAACTATTCTCAAATTCCTCAGCCAATCAATAAAATTAGGTCCGGTCAGTATGTTGCTATCAAGAATTCTGGTTAAGGGTTTAAGGTGAGTCATTGGTGATCTACAAATAAAAACAGAAAATCAGTTGATTTAAATATATAACCATTATTACTGGGTCTTAAGTATAATGGTACCTCCCACTATTTCATCAAATCCCATACTCCCTCATAATAGGATTTGAGAATTTATCTAATAAATTCCTAGTGGGGATTGGAGTCCCATTGTGAATTAAAGGTACCTCACATAATAGTTTCTTGGTCCATTAATTCCTAATGAGTAGATGACTCTTCATCTAATGCTTCTTAAGCAAGTCCCAATCATCATTTTGCCTTTAGTTTTAATAAATCTCACATAATAGTTTCTTGACTTATTCAAACTAATTAAGCCATACCCATCATTCCTTATAAGTATGGTTAAACTAATATAAACCTCACATAATAGTTTCTTGGTCTATATTAGTTTGTCATCTCATAAATATCTCATATTTTAATAGGTTAATTAGAATCCAAATGTGTGAATAATCCCCTACATATCTACAGCCATCATATCCAAACAAAGAGTTCTAATGAATCTACAATGATGGAAGGCTATGATAGAATATTCTTAATATTCCTTCATAATAACTTAATATTAATCTTTGAGGGGATTTAAGGTCTCATCATATTAAATTAAACATGCATCACATACATATAACATGCATCACATACATAAATATGTTATTATTATTTTTAGTCTTATAAATGTAATAGTAGAAGCTCCCACTATCTCTTTTAAAAACATTAATATTTAACTTTTAAAGTCATGAGTAGCGAGGAGTCTCATGTATTACATTTAATCCATAGACATGAAATAATAGTTAACATAGTGAGCCTTTAACATTCATCACATAAATAGGCTCTTGAATTGATTATGGACTTTATTTAAGGCTATAGGGAGGTAATATGGTGATCGCAAAATAAATGGAAAAGCCCTAAACATGCATCTATGAAGTCTTCCATAAGCTCCATAGTCCTCCATGCTCCTTTTGTGTCTCTCCATGCTCCAAGCCTCCATTCTTGATAATTACATTTAAATAAAAAGAATACATAGAGTGAAGAGGCATGCAAGCCCCAATTAAATTACAACCCATTTAAATAAATAAATAACAGCCCCTAAATCACATCCATATGCGGCCAATCACATCCAATTAGTTTGGTCTTAAGTCCATAATCAACCCATTTTAACAATCACATTGATAAACAATCATATTGCAAGAATATAAGGCATAAGCAATGTATATATGGTAATTAATATTAATCAATAAACCTTTAAATATTCATCTCGTGAATATTATATTGTTTTAATCACATTAAAACAGTGGCATTATCATTTTAAATCTTATTTAAAATTCAAACAACTTTGAAAATCAAAATAGAAAACTATTATAGTCAAGAGACTAAAATAGAAACCTAATTTGATTAAATCATCAAAATTAATTTTTAATCATCCCCTGCTGTTTTAAACTCTTTAAAACATGTTTTTTATCAATAATAAAATCATGGGAATATCAAAATTAATATTTGATAAGATTGAAATAGGAAACAAGTTCTAAACTTTTGCCTAAAACAATTTCTGGGTTACCAAAACTTTGGGTTTTATGAACAGCCCTTAAATAGGCTTTCATGACCACTTTAGGGTTTTAATAACAACCTTATTAAGTCCCTAAAACAGTGGTAACATGAGGCTAATTAATTCAAAACACTAAGTATTAAAAAGATTACAATTTTTCAATATATTGAAAATTCCAGCACATATGATAATAGGCTAGTCAATCAAAAAAAAAAAAACTTAATGTGAACATATATGAACGATTTTTCATGAAAGAACTATTCTAACATGATCTACAATCATTATATTAGTGATTTGAGGTATGGTGGCTCAATAAAAATCATTGGAAAACATTTTTCAAGATTTATTTTGAAAAGACAGTGTTGCTGGAAAATTCTGGGCAGCAACATGTATCAACTTTAAAAATTTATTTGAGCCATCAAATCATCTCCAAAAAATCATGAAATTAAATATGCAAGATGCTTATACAATTTACTAAACATCTATGGTCATGGACCATCCAAAACCAGCCCCTATTGTTTCAGATTTAACAAAACCTGAAAACCCATTTTATGCAAAACCCAGTTTTTGAAAAAATAGTAGTCACCATTCTCTCTCTTGGGGATTTCATCAACCCCTTTATTTATTTTGATTATCATGTTTCTCAAACATGTTTATTATGATGTTAAATTAAAATAACATGAAGCTTATACAATACCAAATCATGATCGGCCGTACCAAGGTTAGGGTTTGGGATTATAAATCCATGCCACTTAGGCTTAAACAATATTAAATCCACCATAGAATAGCTTATACAATACCAAATCATGATCGGCTCTGATACCACTGAAAGAATCCCATGGAAATAAGCGGAATAAAATTTTTTCTCCTTGGAATATGAACCAAGATCTCATGATCAATTATTTAAGCTATAATCAATACTTAAAATAATGAAAATAACTTACATTGAAAGCCTTAAGAGTAGGATTAATGAAGGTGCAACCCCTAACTTGAGAGCCTCCAAGAGTAATCCACACTAGTTGCAAGCTTCAAGAGATGAGAGAGAGAGAGAGGAGATAGCTAGAGATTTCACAAAACCCTTTTTTGATCTAATCACTTGCATGGCCGGGCCTCCTTGTGTCTATCTGATATGATCAGTGCTAGCTCTCTATTAGATAGATAGTTATCTTATTTCAAATTTGAAATAATTCAAATTCAAAATACAAGTGCAATGATAGATAATTTGTCATATTATCTATAATTTGAAACCATTTCAAATTTAAATTTCAACTAACTTGAAATTCAATTAACTATTTGAAATCTTTAATTATCTTGCCATTTCATGACAATTTCAAATTTCAAATTTCAAAAAATTTAAAATTTAAAATTCAAAATTCAAAATTCAAAAACTTGAAATTCTAGTTAATTAATATTTACATATTATTCTCTCTTCTCCTTTAAATGAAGCAACCAACTATATGTGTGTGACCTCTTAGGTTCACAACAACCTAGTAGTAGGAATTAGGATAATAAATTATCCTTCAAATAAAACTACTTTTATTTAAGGTTCAAATTAGAACTCTTCTAATTTCCTTTTGAGAAATCAATTTCTATTTGGCCTCTACTAGTCCTGAGTGACATCTAGCAATATGTCAAGACACACCCTAGGTTGTGTGAAGGTTAATCATAACACAGTGAACCCTTCAGTTACAATTAAGATACGATTCAATCCTTCCATCAAACAATGCCTTAGTTAAATTACTTGGGTATTGGATAATATGGCAAACCCTAATTTAATATTTTGTATGTGATTCTCAAAATATAAATTCAACCTTGGGATACTCAAGAAACAGTTTTCTTATTCCCAACTGCTTTGGCCAAAGACTTATATGAATTATATCTTTGAGAATAATACGAGGCATTCCCTCTCTTTACTGAGAGTGATAGATTCCTTGTTGTACACTCATATGTCCCCATGATAGGTCTACTAGGGCCAATGAGTACATACACAAATTCCATGGTTAGGATATGTACATTGTACTATCAAACCCTAATATCCCTAACACAGGACATCTATGGTGCCTCAGGTCTAAGGATCACTTGCATCATTGTAACCCTGAGTTGTTGTTTGACATGTAAGTAAAACTCCATTCAACAAACTCAATCAATCATCACATTCAGTGTACTTGTTCTCAAACAAGCACCCACAGGTTTGTCCTAGTGTCATTACACAAATGACTTGAGACCAGTCATTCTCCATATTGAGCAGACATAATCTGTGCTAGTCTATCCGGATTATTAATGCCCAATAAATAATCCTATGACTAGGAATATCTAAGAAAGAAATCTTTAACAATATAAGTCTCCTAATCTCAACTCGTGAGATCTTATATTGACATTCTTTTTAAGGACTTACCATGAATATAATAACAGAAGAATACATGATAATCAAAAGCTCATATTATTAATGAATAATAATAATAATACATTAATCAACTTTATGTCCTAAATTACACCAGTGAGATTAGCTATTAAGGCATATTACTAACAACCTCTTCACAGTTGAAGCGAAATACATGAAGATCAGAGTCCCAGAAGTGGATCACAGAGTTGAGAAGTTTGTCTTCAAGCTTCACATGACAAAAAAAGAACCATGAAGTCAGGACAAATCGTGCGAACACCTTCTTGTCTTCTGCCTGTATTCTTGCTACGAATAGGTTGATGATCAACTTGAGAGCTTCCATTGTGTTTAGTGTGATGAAAGTGAGCATAGAGGTGTGTTTTTATAGCTTTTTGGCAAAAGAAATCGAGTTAGAGGCGAAATAGAACACTCAAAAGGTCAAAAAACGTCAAAATAATCAAAAAATGGGAACCAGGGTCGATGACCATCCCCCAAGGGATGGCCAACCGTACCCTAGGGACGGACAACCGTCCATGGAGGGATGGTCATCCGTCCATGAAAGGATGGTCATCTATCCCTGATCCCAAAATTTTCCTAACTTTGACTTTTTCGAGACCTTTTGACGCCCGGTTTGACTTTTCGCTCAATTTTCGTCAGTTTTGACCTATTTTCGGGTTAGAATTGAACCAAAAAAGCAATTGAAACATATTTGTATTCTTATTAGGATATAATTACATGCCAATCAGGGTTTTTAGTGCATACATAGAGAAAAAGTTACATAAGAAACCCTAATCAGACCTCTTATAGGCCTAATAGTACAAAATCATCTCCGCCGGGATGATTTCCTCGTTCCCCTTGAACCCGACCCCTCGTGATCCCCTCTCGATCCATGGCGCTCCTGTGCAGGCTGGCTCGAAGCCTGTAAACCCAAAGCTTAGATGAGATTGGTGGAGAATGAAATCATCGGTGATTGAAAGAATAGAGAGAGTTACCTGTGCAGCTATGTTCGCATTATGTTCATCAAGATTCATCCTTTGAAGTTCCCTAGTCAATGATTTACTATATGACAACCACTCCTCAGTGTATGATGTGGGCACCTGAAAGGTCAGAAGATTCAACATGTTAGTAGAGAAAGAGCCACATATGACAAAGGGTGAAAGTATAATGATTACCGAAGTATAAGAAGGATCAATATGCAGATATTCATTGTAAGGCACTCGAGTGATTGGTCTTTGAACAAAGCTGTCATCCTCAATGACTTCCACCTGCCAAGGGACAGGTGGCAAAGAAGGAGCAGAGGATGGAGCCTCGCCCTCACTAAGAGCCGCAGTAGCTGTAGGATGGGAAGCATGTCCTCGGGTTCGACGACCCTGCCAAATGAAGAGATATGAAGAATAATACGTGAGAAAAGGGGTAAAAGCAATCAAGAGGAAGTTCAATACCTCAGTAGAGAAAATCCCGATACTAATGGACGCATCAGATAGTGCTGACAGAATTTACAATAATCCTCATGCGGATGATAGAAAGCATCCGCAAATACACCAGCCATGGCATCTGCTAAGGCATGATCTGTCAATCTATCAGCGTGCCTCATAGAGGAAGGAGGTGCATGAGGTACACGAAAAACTGAATAAGCCCCACAAAGTTAAGCACGCACTCTTTCCCCAAGGTACCAGTACCTGCCAGAAGGCCCCTCAAACAGAATCCTCTTATATGACATCTCAACTACAGGATTAAGCTGAGGCATGGTACACCTCCAATGGCGCCAAGGAATCCACCTCACCTGAAGATGAGGTATATTAGAGAAAGTTTGAGCATTGAGAAAAGAAAATAGAAATAAAGATGGTTACCTTATTAGAGCGCAACCCTGCAAGAAAGGCACGACTGTAAGCATAATTATGTCTATGGGCAATGGCACTCACTTGCCGATCTGGGGCATATCGAGCGAGGGTTGGCCCAGAAAGGTCATTAGCAATCAGGGCGAGGCTATTCAGGTCAAGATACTCGTGAGCCCGTACCTGCAGAATATATGCATTGTTAGAAGATAAGTAGAGGGAAGTTTATGATATTTTCTTAAAATAAGTAAGTATACCTCCCAGAAAAATCCCATGCCTCTAAAGTCGGTGCATACTCCTCGAAACCAACAGCACATGGTCCTATACATGGTGGCCAAGGCAGCGCCACCCCAGTGATACTGAGAAATGGTATCAATATCTTCCAAACTAGCAAGAAGGCCTAGAGGGGCTAAATCAGCGGTGCCTGCAAAAAGAGTGCATGAAAATAGGTACAAAAGGAAAGCCCGCACGATGTGATCAGGATCTTCCCCTTTAGGCATATTGCTAAATGTGCTAAAGAGAGTATTTCGGCGAACTGACTTCTTCACGACCTCAATATCAGCTGCCTCAAGATAGGTATCCAAGTAAGTCAAGTTCTTGCTTGCACCATTATAAAAATCTAAAGGACGACCCCCAATGGAAAGCCCCGTGATCATGGTAAAGTCAAAAGGAGTCATAGTCATCTCTCCAAACTCAAAATGGAACGTGTTGGTGGTGTCCCACCAAAGCTCAAATAAGGCCATCAGAGCCTGTCTGTCCATGATATCAACCCACAGTGAGTCGATGAAATCTCCAAAACCAAGCCTTCGGATAGTAGCTTTGACATATTGTTGGAGAGTATCCATCTTGGCCCACCATCCAATAATGCCCTGTAGAGAAGACCGAGTTCTGATGTCGAACTCTGGCTATAAAGATAAATATTAATGGATTAAAGGTATAAAGATAAGTTATGCTAATTCTTTGAATCAAGAATACAAAATTAACTCACAAAATGGCACATTTTCAAAAAATGTTCAAATTTTATTTCTCAAATGGATTGTCAATTGTGAGTTATTAAAAAAATATATACCATAATTAATGTAGTTAATTTTGGTATCTTCAATTTCACATCAAGAATTAGCATAATTCATTTAAAATGCCATATGACTTCTTTTCATGAAAAATGAATTGGAAATAAAATCCTAAGAGAATGGAATTTTGAAGATCATGAAATAAATACTTAGCATGAGTTTTGAAATAAAACTACTTAAAAGCCATGGAAATGACACTTTAAGTAAATAGTGTTTTGAAAAAAATAAGCTAAGTCTTAATTCATGAAAATTTTTGATATGTGCATTATTTGAAATATTTTGAAAACTTATCATGATATGATTTGAAAAAGCATGATATGATGAATTGATTTGAAAAATTGAAAATTGTCTCCTTTTAGGCATTTTAACAAACACCTAGTGTGCACATTTTTGAAAATGACTGAAAACTTGTCATGAACTTTTTGAAAGTAACCAAATGATGTTTGAAACATATTTAAATCATGGCATGATAAATTTAAATTAAAAAAAAAATCAAATTCTAGTCTCTTGGGAATTTTATCAAACACTTGGTGGGCAACATTTCAAGCTTGTGAAGCTAGTAAAATGAGGCTCCCAAGCTTTGCTAAATACAAATTTCATGAACACAAGTCATCAAACAATATCCAAAGATCAATATTGAATCATCTAGACATCAATGATTCAATGAAAGAGCATGGAAAGTAAGCTTACCTCTTGTAGAGTATGGATGTGAGAGAGATGATCATGAGGCTCCAATAGCAAGCTTGTGTTGTTAGGGTCATGAGATGGTGCCTTATAACTCTTCATCTTCATATATGGGTACTTTGATTCATACATATTTGCCATGAGTATAGGTAGAGGATGAGCTTGAGAAAATGGGTATATGTATATTTGGGTTTTGAATCCCCAAATTTGAAATACAAGGATGAAATCCTAGGTTTTTGATTCACAAACTAAGGTAAATGGCAACACTTGAAGTGTTTGGAATTTAATTTAGATGGAATAAAATCAAATGTGATAGATTTTGAGAGAAATTGGAAAATCCTAGAGAGAGAAAGTCTCAAATTGGACAAAGAAGGCATGAATAGATGAAGGGGTGTCAAAACACCTAAATAGAAGAATGGGGGCTCGGGTGGCCGTCCACTAAGGGATGGCTGGCCGTCCACCTTGGACGGTTGGCCATCCTTGAGTGGATGGTCATCCATTCTTGATGACTTTTGTTGGGCTTTTGAAGCCCATTAGGCCCAATTTTGACTATTTTGGCTATTTTGACTATTTTGACTCATTTTCTTTCAAAATTTGATTTAGGAAAGTGCATTGGATTAAGATTGAATGATATTTGATGAGTAAATGAAAAATAAAGAGAAGTTAGTGCATATAAAGATGAGAATTGAGCAATTGTGAATAGGAAAGTTCACATAAAATGATGAATTTTTGGTTGAAAACCATGAGATTTAGAAATAAATGAGTAAAAAGTTTGTGTAAACAAGTTTGTAATCATGAAATGATTATGAATATATCTGATATGATGAGCTTATGAGACCCATGAAGGGGATTGTGAAAGTGAGTAAACCCATGAAGGGTGGCTAATGAGAAAAGCCCATTTTGGAGGCCCAAATCCATAAGATTTTGTGAAATGCATGAAGTATTGATGAAGTATACATGAAATGTATATAAGAATGATATCAAGAAATGTGGATGATGTTAAAATATGATATGATGATTGGAAATGAAATTTCCAAAAGGATTGAAAATCCTTGAGATAACTAGAAATGAAATTTCTAGGTTGAGTTGAAAACTCTCAAAGTGATATGATGATTGGAAATGAAATTTCCAAAAGGATTGAAAATCCTTGAGATAATTAGAAATGAAATTTCTAGGTTGAGCTGAAAACTCTCAAAGTTTTATTGGAAATGAAATTTCCAAAAGGATTGAAAATCATTGAGATTACTAGAAATGAAATTTCTAGGGTGAGTCGAAGACTCCCAAATTTTAAGATGATTGGAAATGAAATTTCCAAAAGGATTGAAAATCCTTGAGATGACTAGAAATGAAATTTCTAAGACAGTCGAAGACTGCTGAGTTTAATGATGATTGGAAATGAAAATCCTTGAGATGACTAGAAATGAAATTTTTAGGACAGTCGAAGACTGCTGAGTTGATTGAGAATTGGAAATGAAATTTCCAAAAGGATTGAAAATCCTTGAAATAACTAGAAGTGAGACTTCTAGGAAGAAAGAATTTGAAGCGAAGCTTTCAAAATTATTTTGATAGTTAAGTAATTGGTTTGATTATCCCTCTTTTGTTGTGTCAAAAATGGGATGTCATTTTATTTCGTTGATATTCACTGGCGAAGCCATGAACATCAACGAGGGGCTTCTGTAGACATCCATTTTTTACCATGGGTATGGTCATTAATGTTTGCCTGTGATTAGAGGTGAAATAGGGTGTCAAAACTGTAAGTTCCCAGTTTTACCCTTGTGGGCAGTTAGTTAGAAGTCATTATCACATGTAGGTTTTTAGGTCAGATTGAGTCGGTTCTTTTTGCATTTAGTTTTTAGAGAGTCTAGGAGCATCCCTGCAAAATTCCATGGCATTCTGAGCCAGGCTTGATAGAAAATAAGGTCTTTTGTGACTTGAAGGGCAGTACTGTCCTTTGAATCACAAAAGCCCTGAATAACTGTTGATCTTGTCTCGAATGGTCTCGAGGCTTTGGCATATATATTTAAAATGTGTTTGGTAGCTAAGTTGATTAGTGGCAAGGTCTGTAGAGCCTTCTGGCTCATGATTGGCTCTTAAGGCCCAAAAGGCCCTTTCAAGGTCAAATTAGGGTTTCAACCGATAATGACCGGGATTCGATATTTTTATCAAACCAAAGCCTTCAAAGGCTTCGAAACACTTTCCTAAAATATTTTAAAACTTGTTTCAAAAAGAAGAAATAATTTCGAAAGCAATCGGTTAGCAAATTTCAAAACCCTAATTTGGGCCCAGCAGCCTCTAAACAGCTAATCGGTCGACTTTTCCCTAAAACTTTGACCTTGTTCAATGCATTTTCACTTCAAATACTTCTTAAAACATGGAGAATCGAATCACGATCGTTTCGGTGCTTGAATCGTCAAATTTGGACTTAAAACGGGTCCGAAAAGCCGAAAAAAGCCGAAACCGGATCGAAACGGGCTGAAACAGGCCCACATAGGGCAATTTTAGGGATGGGGGATCGATGACCGTCCACCTAGTGATGGCCAACCATCCATGAGGGACTGCCAACCATCCTAGAGTGGATGGTCATCGATCTTTTTAGCCAATAACTGCTAATTTTCAGTGTTATTTCTGCCCGGGACTCTTCCAAGCCCTGCCATGTGTCCAATTCGGCCATGGGGACTTTTGGATGAGTATGAACACC
>JAESVK010030076.1:0-18550 GCA_017140935.1 Hamamelis virginiana | reverse complement strand
CTAACAACTAACACTATTG
Organism: Hamamelis virginiana; assembly: GCA_017140935.1. Classification (NCBI taxonomy): domain Eukaryota; kingdom Viridiplantae; phylum Streptophyta; class Magnoliopsida; order Saxifragales; family Hamamelidaceae; genus Hamamelis; species Hamamelis virginiana. The sequence continues at coordinate 18,531 of JAESVK010030076.1, read as the reverse complement.
ATGTATACCTATGCCAAAAACAACTCTTCTTCTTTGGCTATGGCTTGGTCCGCTAGAGATATGGATGTCTACTTCTAGGGTTTGGGAGAGAGGGAAGGAATGTGGTTTTCGTGAAATTTAGAATTGGTTTTGAGGTATAGACGCGGGCTAGGTAGAGAGAGAGAGAAGCGGGTTGTCACCTTTCGGGTTTTCAAAAGTGGGTATTCTCACTAAAATCAATTCGTGTGGTTTTATTGTCCAGCCTTAATCAGCGCCGTTCATGTGATCTGACAGCCGTGGATCATCTTTGCGTATTTAATCTAAATCAACTTTAGCTGATTAGATCGAAACTGTATATATATAATCAAATTTGCTATGTTCGGTCGGCTGGATATAATAAGAATCTATTTTCTTGCTCACAGCCCATTAGATGCAATGAACGGCTCAGATTGGTTCTGTTAAAGTTATACGGTTTTCAAAAAAGCAAAAACCTCATCAAACAACCCTCTTTCTCTCTCATCAGAATACGATTTTCTCTCTCCTCTCTCTTTTCTCTCTCTTATCCTCTCCCAAAAATCTCTCACTCCTCCCAAAAAAAAAACCTAATCCAAAGAGGTTGAGATTCACTGAACAACCTCTGGCTTATTTACTTTCAACGTAGACCTCTGTTTGGCATATGGGAAAATGTAGGAAAAAAAGAAGAAATCAGAGTTTTGAGTTCTTAGGGCCTGTTTGGTTTGTGAAAACATTTTCCGTTTTCATTTTTTATGAAAATTATAAAATTTTGTGAAAGTAATTTTCATTTTCATTTTTTAAAATTAAAAAAATGTGTTTGGTTCACTGTCTTTTTTTTTGCTGAAAATAAATCTAGGAGATAATTTGATAGGCACAATTTTTTGAAGGATTTTTTGAAGAATGAATAGGCACAAATGAAGTAGAATAAGAATATTGTTGGGATATTATAATAATGGATGCTATTTTAAACTTACTAAAATTAAATGAAATAGGGTTACATATAAAATAAAAAGAAATTAAGAAAAAAATGTTGAAAGCAACCATCAATACAGTACTGAAATGGAAGAGATTTAAACTTTCTAGCCTTTATTTCTCAGTTTCTTCTCTTGCAGTGGCGGCGGCAGTGGCAAATTTTTCGCGGTTGGGTTAGGATTTTATTTTTGGGAGAAGAGATAGATTTTTGGGAGACCGAGGAGAGGAAAGGAGAGGAGAGGAGAGGAAATACCCGAATTTTTAGAGCATCTCCAATGCAAAAGTCAAATTTGGCATTCCAAAAAGCACTAGTTGAGGCCAAATTCTAAGTCCATTTGGCACTTTGGGATGCCAAATTTGACTTTTTGGCATCCAGCAATGCCAAATTTGACAAATTTGGCATTGCTTGATGCCAAAAAGCCAAATTTGGCATCAGCTAGTGCCAAATGGGCTTAAAATTTGGCCTCAATTAGTGCTTTTTGGAATGCCAAATTTGACTTTTGCATTGGAGATGCTAATGACCCCTTGTTTTATCGAAAATTGTGTAACTTTTGCAAATTCAATTTAAGTCGTTCATTGCATCTAACGGCTTGTGAGCTAGCAGCCGAATTCTTATTATATACTGCCGGCTTGAACATAGCAAATATGTATATATAATTTACATGTAATGATAGTGTTTTTGATATTTTAATGCTCATGTCTCTTTGAAAACACATTACTGCCAACCAGTGCCGCCCCACCTTTCTTCCTAGTGTCTTTTATTTCCTTTTTTGGTTTTTTTGTTTTTGTTTTTTTACAAATCTCCTTTTTTTTTTAAGTCAATTTTTTATGGAAATTACAAATTGACTCGTGTGGTTATAAGATTGGCACATAGGTGAACTCTTTAGAGACACTGCTAGGATGTTAAAGGCACTACTAATAAACATTGAACAGAGACTTCTAGTAAAAGTTTTGAGACAATATTGATGAGAAGAATTGCTTAATATTAATGGTTAAGGCTCTTGACCATTAGAAATTTATTACTATTTTGAAACATTATTTCAGCTTAAAAGTAAAAATTTTACATTTTCATTGAAATTTCGAGAATACTATTTCTTTATAGATATTTGTCGATTCAATTACCAAACTTGGATTTAGTGTTCAATTAACAATTACCCAAAATAAAAATTAATCATGCAATGAACACCAGATTTTACGATGAAAATCCTAATGGAAAAAAATCTCGGGAACACTAGAAATTACTATGAAAAGAACTAAGTACAAGAACTTTGATACTACTCACAAAGACCAACGCTTGAGTCCACAAACCCAAGTAGAATCCCTATCTTGTACAAACCACCAATGAGTCCACGCTGGTCTTCACAGTATTTACACGAACCGAATATACCGCTCTAGTTCCATACACCGAGTCCACGATGCCACCGAAAATCCACCGGCATAATTCGAATCCACGAATCTAGTAGACAAAGATAGAATGAAGTTGATAAGATCATGTGTTCAAGTTCTATGCATCTATACTATGACTAAAATCCAATGATGATGGGATGCATAGAATTCTTAATGAGGCTAGGGTTTCAATAAAAATTTGATAACTATTAAACTATGTATTGAATACCCTATTAAATTAACCTTAAATATGTTTAGAAAAACGCATCTAAGAGTTTAACCTAGAGTAGAACTTCAAAAGTCCTAAAAGTAACAAAGTTTGCAGAAAATACGACCTAAATTGATCCTAGTATATAGGCCGAATCGATCCAATCCTTTCTGTCACTTGGATCGATCTGCACCAAAACCTGGGATCGTTCCAATTCTGTAGACCAAAAATGGGATCGATTCTACATAAAATGCTGGATCAATCCTATGTATGCATTTTTCAAAAAAACTTCAATTTTTGAATAATTTTAGACCTAAAAGCATACAAGGATCATTCCTAGGTACTTTGGACAAATTAACTCACCTATGGTCAAGAAATCAACATAGGTTCTAAGTCAAACTTATATATGCAAGAAATCAACCTATATTTCAATGAGCTTTGAGCTTGAGATATGAGAATTTGACGTTTGATTCGATTTTCTCACGCTTGAGGTTAAAGTCTTGAGATTCTAAGGATTATAGGCTTGAGACCAATCACAAATATAAGCTTTTGACATCCGAATTAGCCAATACAACAATTGATAAACCTCACATTTACTATTAAAAAATTACTATTTAAGTGTCTAATCAAACTAACATATTTTTTTTTTCAATTTTTTTATTCAAAAGAAAAACAAGCACTTTTGATAAATCATACATAAAATTTTCAATAATTTATATGCAAAATAATACTAAAAGCAGTTGAACTTCCTAAATTCAAGTTCTTAACCACCTAATAGTCTAAATTATAGAGCATTGCAAGTTTTACAGCACTAAATATCTCCTACAATCTAGTAGGGAAAAAAAATTGGATTAAACACTCATAAAACTCCACCACGTCACATATTTTCCAACATACATGTTACTTAACCACTCAACATTATAAACCCTAAAGCATGTCAGGTTTGTAGCAGTTGTATAAACATCTTAGCCTCTTCAATGCGATAGGAAATACCAATCACACAAACTTGGTACTTACATGGAAAGTTTTAAATTCAAGCACTCAAACCTTTTTTTGTTTTCTTTTTTAAAATGGCTGTCATGATGTCCTTTAACGGAACATCTAATCCATTAGTCAATTTCTCAAAATAGTTAGTCCCTTGAACTATGTGTATGCATATCATGTATAATAAAAGTGACATTGATCTAGCGGCTTGTTTTTAAGAATATAAACGGTAAAAAACTGTAAGTTATCTCAAAACTGCATCATATCATTTTTTAAAAAGTGGCCATTGGACAATTAATTTTTGATATACATGATATGCATAAGTAGAACATCTAATCCAACGGTCCATTTCTCGAAATAACTATCCCATATTTGTGGTCACGGGTAAAAAGTGGTCACGGGTAAAATAACTGTAAAAAGTGGTCATGGGTCGCTTATGGTGAGTTTGTGGTGGTTTGTTCAGAGGTGGACTTGTCCGCACTCATCCCACAAAGTGGTGGTTTGTTCTGGCGACCCTCTTCTTCTCTTATAGGGTTTGGGAGAAAGGATAGGGCTTTGGAGGAGAAGGAATGTGGTTTTCGTGAAATTTAGAATTGGTTTTGGGGTATAGAAGCGGGTTGTCACAATTTTTATGAAAATTTTCATCCCGTTTTCATTTTTAATGAAAATTTTGTGAAAACAATATTCATTTTCATTTTTCAAAATTTAAAAATTGTGTTTGGTTCCCTGTTTCAATTTTTTTTTTTTTTTTTGCTGAAAATAAATCTAGGAGAAAATCTAAATAGGCACAATTTTTTGAAGACGAATAGGCACAATTGAAGTAGAATAAGAATATTGTTGGGATATTGTGAACCAGCCAACCTGGATCGGGAGGCCCTCTCGTTCACTTTGTGGGGGTGTTTATCTTGAGTGGATTGCGGATGATGTTTATCCGTCTTGATTTATCCTTCTCTATTATCCACTTTTATCTTTCTCAATTATCCACTCAAGATAGGGATTTTGAAAAAGGATAAGAGTTTGTAAAAAAACTAGGAGTCGCCACCTTATTTTTAGGGAATAAGGAAACCACAACAAAAGAGTTTTATTTTCAATAAAACATTGACCCCATATTTTAGAAAAGCATGGTCTTTGAATCAAAGTTGGATTCGGGGGCTAGGTTACGAAGTGGGAAGGTTCCAAGGAACTCCTTGTAAGCACTCACCTTGCCCTAATTAAAGGTCTCCTAATTAAGTTTGGGCTTTATCAAAATCTTTCCAAAACAATCCTAGTATATCTAATCAACCACAAAATATAAATAATAATAATATATAGTACAAAAGTATACACAATCCTAAGGGTCTTAGGAGACTAGAAGTCAACCTAAGATTGGACTTGCGTCCTATTGACTGCCTACGTACCTTATCAATTGCTCGACAAAGATCAAAGTCCACGTAGTTCGATTACCCTAGGACTCTCCTATTGTAACAAACCACATAATCGTAGATATTCTACCTTATCTTGGACTCTAGCTTCGAGAGTTTGAGTTGGATCAAACCACTTGTTATGAGAGATGAAATTTCATTCCATTTTGAATGCTTTCAAAATCACTTTTTAGAATTATTCTCGAAGTAGAATCCTAGGTAAAATAGAACTCTATTCTTATTGTAATTCTTACAACAAAAAAGAGTCCTAAGTGGGATCAAGTGACCCCCCTAATCCTAGGGTTTCTAGCTAATCCTAGGTTAGTCTAAATACCTAAAACACTATGATATGCATGCTGGAATTTCTGGAAAAATAAATAAAAATGCATAAAAGATTATAAACAATGCATGAAAATGGCCTAAATACAATCTAAGTTAGCTATGTGAACTTAGGCATGTTTCTATGTTGATTTTGGCCTAAAAAGTGAGTTTTAATACACTTTTAGGTCACTTTAAATTCATGGACAGATTTAAAAGTAACCAAAAAGTGTACTTAAAACCCTAAAATAATGAATAAGAAGTGATGAAAATATGTACTAAATGCAACCTAATATGCATACTAAACTACCATCAAAGCTTGACATTTAATCACAAGGGAAGGGACTTACCTTTGCATGCTCCCTCGAACACATTTTATATATCAATCAAACATCCCAAGTGGTAAAAAAATAAACCATAATAAGAATCAATACTAATATTTAACTTAAATAGGCTAACAACCTAAGGCTTAAACATGCAATCTTATACACTAAAAATCCTATTATGCATAAAAGAGATTCTAAATATTTAATCATAAATACTCAAACCTAATATAGTATGATAATATAAGAATGGAAGAAGAGAAATATACATATAAAAATAAGCTAGTCTATTATGCATACTAAAGAAAAATGGAACTTATACTATGCATGCTAAACTATATCCTATGCATACTAATAATAAACTAAACCCTATGCATACTAAGAAAATAAATACCTAACCTAACATGATTAAAGAAGAAAAAGAAAAAGAACAAGAACAGAAAAGAAAACTACTAACCTCTGCCTTCAAGCCTTCAAGCTTCAAGCCTTCTCCTCAAGCTCCAAGTCTTCTCTTCAAGCTCCAAGGACTCCAAGGAACTCAAAGACTTTAAACTTAAGCTAGAGTGCTATGGGGGAAGCTTGTGCAATTGCTCAAGCCTCTTCTCTCCAAACTAGCTCTCTAAAGCTTATTATGTGTGTTGAAACTGATTTCAGGGCCCTCTATTTATAGGGAGGCCTGAGTTTGATCAATGGCTGAGTTTAAATCTCCTAGGAATGATCCAAGGGCTCAAAATCAGTATTCCAAGGTGTTCATACTCATCCAAAAGTCCCCATGGCCGAACTAGACACATGGCAGGGCTTAGAAGAGTCCCGGGCAGAAAAAATACTCAAAACTGGCATTTATTGGCTGAGGGGATCGACAACCATCCACCCTAGGACGGTTGGCCATCCCTCATGGACGGTTGGCCGTCCCTAGGTGGACGGCCATCGATCCTCCATGCTATTTTTGGCATGTGTTGACCTACCTCAGCCCGTTTTGACCCGGTTTCGGCTTTTTTCGGCTTTTCGGGCCCGTTTTAAGTCCAAATTTGACGATTCAAGCATCGAAACGATCGTAATTCGATTCTCCATGTTTTAAGAAGTGTTTAAAGTGAAAATGCATTGACCGAGGTCAAAGGTTTAGGGACAAGTTGACCGATTAGCTGTTTAGGGCCTGCCGGGCCCAAATTAGGGTTTTGAAATTTGCTAATCGATTGCTTTCGAAATCATTTCTTCTTCTTGAAACAAGTTTTAAAATGTTTTAGGAAAGTTCTTTGAAGGCTTTGGTTTGATAAAAATATCGAATCCCGGTCGCTTCCGGTCGAAACCCTAATCTGTGCTTTGAAAGGGCCTTTCGAGCTTCAAGAATCAATCATGAGCCAGAAGACTCCACAGATCTTGTCATTGATCAACTTAGCTACCAAACACACTTTACATATCTATGCCAAAGCCTCGAGACCATTCGAGACAAGATTGACAGTCATTCAGAGCTTTTGTAATTCAAATGACCAAACTGTCATTCAGTCACAAAAGGCCTTATTTTCTATCAAGCCTGGCTCGGAATGCCATGAAATTTTGCATCCTAGACTCTCTAAAAAACTAATGCAAAAAGAACCGACTCAATCTGACCTAAAAACACACATGTGATAATGGCCTCTGCCTAATTACCCACAAAGGGTAAAATTGGGAACTTAGGGTTTTGATACCCTATTTCACCTCAAATCAAAGGCAACCATTCATGACCATACTCATTGTCAAAAATGGATGTCTACAGAAGCCCCTCGTTGATGTTCATGGCTTCGCCAGTGAATATCAACGAAAACAATGACATCCCATTTTTGACACAACAAAATAAGGATAATCAAACCAATTATCAAAATTATTTTGAAAGCTTCGCTTCAAAATCTCTCTTCCTGGAATTCTCACTTCTAGTTATCACAAGGATTTTCAATCCTTTTGGAAATTGCATTTCCAATTATCATAAAATTTTGAGAGTCTTCGACTTATTACTAGAAATTTCATTTCTAATCAACTTAAGGATTTTCAATCCTTTTGGAAATTGCATTTCCAATTATTATAAAAATTTGGGAGTCTTAGACTCAATATTAGGAATTTCATTTCTAATTAACTTTAGGATTTTCAATCCTTTTGGAAATTGCATTTCCAATTATCAAAATTTGGGAGTCTTCGACTCATTACTAGAAATTTCATTTCTAGTCAACTTAAGAATTTCCAATCGTTTTGGAAATTGCATTTCCAATTATCATAAAAAATTGGAAGTCTTCGACTCATTACTAGAAATTTCATTTCTAGTCAAATTAAGGATTTTCAATCCTTTTGGAAATTGCATTTCCAACTATCATATCATATTTTAATACCACCCATATATCATTCTTATTTACATTTCATGTATATTTCATCAATACTTCATACATTTCACAAAATCTTATGGATTTGGGCCTCCAAAATGGGCTTTTCTCATTAGCCTTTCCCTTCATGGGTTCACTCACCTTTATAATTCCCTTCATGGGTTTTACAAGCTCACCAAATCAAATGTATTCACAACCATTTCATGATTACAAACTTATTTACACAATCATTTCGTTCATTCAATTCTAAATCCCATGGTTTTCAACCAAAAATTCATCATTTTATGTGAACTTTCCTATTCACAATTGCTTAATTCTCACTTTGGTATGCACCAAATTTTCTTCATTTCTTATAAACTCATCAAATATCATTCAATCTCAATCAAATGCACTTTCCTAAATCAAAAATTAAAAAGAAATGAGTCAAAATTAGTCAAAATAGGCCAAAAATAGTCAAAATTGGGCCTATTGGGCTTGAAAAGTCAAAATAGGTCAAAATAGGGCATCAAGGATGGATGACCATTCAACCAAGGATGGCCAACCGTCCAAGGTGGACGGCCAGCCGTCCCTTGGTGGACGGCCACCTGAGCCATCATCATCCCATTTAGGTGCTTTAAGCCTCATTTGCCCATTCATGCATCATTTGCTCAATTTAAGACCTTCTCTCTCTAGAATTTTCCAATTTCTTCAAAAATCTATCAAATTCAACTTCTTTCTACCCAAATCAACTCTCAAACACCTCAAGTGTTGCTAGTCACTCTAATTTGTGAATAAAAAACCTAGGATTTCATCCTTGATTTCAATTTGGGGATCCAAAAACCCAAATACACATTCACTTATTTTCTTCAACTTCATCTTCTACCTACACTTATGGCAAATAGGTATGAATCAAAGTACCCATACATGAAGATGAAGAGCTACAAAGCACCTTCTTATGATCCCAACAACTCAAGCTTGTTATTGGAGCCTAATGCTCATCTCTCCCACATCCATACTCTTCAAGAAGTAAGCTTACTTTCCATGCTCTTTCATTGAATCATTGATGTCTAGATGCTTTGATATTGATCTTTGGATATTGTTTGATGACTTGTGTTCATGAAATTTGTATTTGGCAAAGCTTGGGAGCCCCATTTTACTAGCTTCACAAGCTTGAAATGTTGCCCACCAAGTGTTTGATAAAATTCTCAAAAGACTAGAATTTGATTTTTTTGATTTAAATTTTTCATGCCATGATTCAAACATGTTTCAAACATCATTTGGATACCTCCAAAAGCTTCATGACAAATTTTCATAATCATTTTCAAAAATGTGCATACTAGTTGTTTGATAAAATTCCTAAAGGGGGCAATTTTCAATTTTTCAAATTAATTCATCATATCATGCTTTTTCAAATGTTTTCAAAATAATCATATTATGATAAGTTTTCAAAACATTTTAAGTAATGCACATGTCAAAAATTTTCATGAATTAAGATTTAGCTTATTTTTCAAAATATTATTGCATAAAGTGTCATTTTCATGACTTTTATTTCAAAACTTTTGCTAAGTTTTTATTTCATGATTTTCAAAATTCTATTCTCTTAGTATTTTTATTTCCAATTCAATTTTCATGAAAAATAGTCATATGGAATTTTAAATGAATTATGCTAATTCTTGATGTAAAATTGAAAATACCAAAATTAACTACATTAATTATGGTATATATTTTTTGAATAACTCACAATTGACAAACCATTTGAGAAATAAAATTTGAACATTTTTTTTGAAAATGTGTCATTTTGTGAGTTAATTTTGCATTCTTGATTCAAAGAATTAGTATAACTTATCTTTATACCTCTACTCCATTAATCTTTATCTTTACAGCCAGAGTTCGACATCAGGACTCGGTCATCCCTTCAGGGCATTATTGGATGGTGGGCTAGGATGGACACTCTCCAACCGTATGTCAAAGCTACTATCAGAAGGCTTGGTTTTGGAGATTTCATCGACTCACTGTGGGTTAATACTATGGACAGACAGGCTCTGATGGCCTTATCTGAGCTTTGGTGGGACACCACCAATACATTCCACTTTTAGTTTGGGGAGATGACTATGACTCCCCTTGATTTTATCATGATTACTGGACTTTCCATCGGGGGTCGCCCTTTGGATTTTTATGAAGATGGAAGCAAGAACTCGACTTACTTGGATACCTTTCTTGGGGCAGGCGATATTGAGATCGTGAAGAGATCAGTTCGCCGAAACACTCTTCTTACCACATTCAGCAATATGCCTGAAGGAGGAGATCCTGACCACATCATGCGGGCTTTCCTCTTGTACTTGTTTTCCAGCACTCTTTTTGCAGGCACTGCTGATTTGGCCTTTTTAGACCTTCTTGCCAGTTTGGAGGACATTGACACTATTCCTTAGTATGACTGGGGTGGCGCTGCCTTGGCCACCATGTTGTGGACCACCCACCTGACGGGGCTTTATGAGGATCCACATCATCACCGGGCGATGTGATTAGGGGGGGTAGAAAACAAACAAAACAAAGGAGTCGCCACCTTATTTTTAAGGAATAAGGAAACCATGAAAAATATTTTATTTTTAAAATCAAAACGAAACAAACTCCATTTTCAATGAAAAGACAGTCTACAAACCAGAGTTGGATCCGGGGGCTAGGTTACGACGTGGGAAGGTTCCAAGCTTTCACTTGTAGGCACCCACCTCGCCCTAATTAAATGACTTCTAATTTATTTGGGCTATTTAAATTTCTTATTACAAACAATCCTAAATAATCTAAATCAACCAATAAAGTAGTGATATAAAATGCAGTAATCTATATTAGTTATATTAATAATAAAAAAAAAATACAAACAAGCCCTAAGAACCTAGAATACCCTACGGGCATCCTAGGGCGGACATGAGCCCTATTAGCGCCTATGTAACTTACTAGTATCACCTAGCAAGTATCAAAGTCCACGTAGTTCGACTACCCTAGGACTCTCCTATTGTAATCGATCACATCATCGAAGGTATTCAACCTAATTCAAGACTCTAACTTCGAGAGTTTTTATTTGTTTAAAATCATTTATTTGAAATCATTTCAAATTAAAAGACTTTCATAAAATCCAAATATTCTAAACAATTCTTATCTTTAGAATTAAATTCCAATTGAAAATCTTTTTCAAAGATATTTCAAGAAAGCAAATCATATTGAGAGGAATCTCATTCCAAGGTAAAAATCTTAAAACATTTCAAATTCTTTTGAAAATCATTTAATAATCAAATCTTTCATAAAATCATGTTTATTTCATAAACATTATATCAAAATCTTTTTTAGGAAATCTCTCGAAGATAAACACTTAAATCAATTGAAATACTCAAATCAGATAATGGTCTTTACAACAAAAGATAGTCCTAGGGAAGGTCAAGTGACCTTCGTAGGCCTAGATCTCTAACTAGCCCTAAAGTTTGTCTAAAATCCTAAAATACTAATGCAAATGCATGCTGGAATTTAAATAAATTAATCAAACATTCACAAAATCAATTCTAACCATGCATGAAAATGTTCCTAAATGCATACTAATCAAACTATGTGATCCTAAGCATATTTCTTAGTTAGATTTGGCCCTAAAATAATTTTTAGAAGCGATTTAAGGACATAAACAAACCTGGACAGATTTGAGCATGAACCTTAAACCACTCTAAAAACCATGAAAATAAAGAATAAAAATTGTGAAGATGACCTAACATGCTTTCTACATGAATATACTATGAACAAACTATAAGAATCATGCAAAATATGGCTTAAAAATGTTAATTAAACCACTTTAAAACATGTATTCAAATCTGGACAATATTTGAATACATAATTAAAGTAGCTTAAAAATCATCTTTAATCCATAAAAATATCAAATAAACACCCTAGCATACAATCTATCATGCTTGACTAAATTACCATGCAAAAACATATCAAAAACTACACAAAAATATGCTTAAATAATTAATTTAAACACAATGGGAGGATCTTACCTTCGCACGCTCCCTCGTACACAATTTATATATTCAAACAATCAAATCCATGGCAAGTGTTTAAATAATCATAAAGAGCATAAACAAAAAGACTCAAGACTCATCACATGTCAAAATAACATATTAATACATTCATATCATCATTAATACCATCAATCAAACATTAAGAGATTCAAATAACAATATGAACATATCAATATTTATTCTAAACATGCTTACACATATAATAATGAAAGACTTACCCTAAACATGATTACTAGCATAAACTAATAACAAAACTAATCCTAAACATGTTAACTAGCACAAAATGATAACGAGACTAATCCTAAACACATTTAATCACATAAAATCATAATGAAAGACATCCTAACATGCTTGCTAAACATACAATCATAATAAAACTAACCCTAATCATGCATACTCACATAAAATCACAATAAAGCTAACCCTAATCATGCATACTCACATAAAATCACAATAAAACTAACTAACCTTAAACGTGCATACTAACATAAAATCATAATAAAACTAACTAACCTTAAACATGCATACTAACATAGACTCATAACAAAACTAATTCTAATCATGCATATTTACATAAAATCATAACAAAACTACACTAACCCTAAACATGCATACTAACATAAAATCACCATAAAAACTACGCTAATCATACTTACTCACATAAAATAACAATAAAAGACAACCCTAATCATGCTTGCTATTATATAATCATAATAAAGCTAACCCTAGACATGCAAACTACATTAAACAAGCCACATACAACAACTAAATTCATTCTAACATATGCAAGCAACTAAAAAATTATTTATATTATACATCTTGAATACATGACAATGGAGAAAAAAGATTTACATAAAAAATCAAAGAAACGAGACCATGATTGAGCATTTACCCTTCGATCTCCTTCTTGGCTACCTTTCTTCAAGCTCCTAGCTTTGAGTTCTTGCCCCTTCAATGGTGTCACAATGAAAAACAAATCTGTAGCGTCCTCTCTCAACCCTAGAATTCTCTCTAAAGCTTGTGAACCTCTAACCTACTCTATCAAAGCATACTTATAGAGTTAGGGTAAATAACCATGAATGATTGGGATTAATCCATCTAAAAATGATCCTAAGGCTTAGAATCACTCATTCTAGGGTTTGCCAACCGAAAACCTTTCGAATTATATTCAAAAAAACGAATCAAATAGGCCAAAATGGGTGGGAGAGCCTCAAACTGAAAGAATACGCCATAGGAACGCAGCGGAATGTAAACAATAAAAATTTCCCATTGATATTCATCCAAGAATCGAACTCAAACTATAAAAGCGAATCAAAACAATTAATCAAACATTAATTAAAGCTTACTTGTGTTCCTTTGTAGATGCTATCCTCCAATCCTTGCCGTGAATCCTCGCGAAACCTCGAGCTCCAAAAATATGGAAGCCTCCAATGAAGTCCACACGAGCCTAAGACTCCTAGAACTCCTTGATCTCCACAACTCTTGAAGAGATGCAAGCTTGAGAGGGAGAGAGAGAGAGTGGCGGCAATGAGAGAGAGAGGCTCACTTTGATGAGTTAGATTGTGAAACCCTAGGCCTATCCCTCTTATTTATAGACTCTCTCCTCTTTCAATGATGTTTGGTTACTAGTGCTAGCATGACCAAACACCAAATAAGAATAGGTTTATCCTAGTTTAGTGTATCCTTAATCCTTTTAATTATTAACCCTTAATAATAAGGATTAAACTCATACACAAATTAGAATATCCCCTCTCACAAATTCAAGAAGATCACTTAAGCTTTAATGTGTGTGACCCATTGGGTTCACCCCAACCTAGTAGTGGCTCGGGAACATCGTATGTTTCCCAAAATAGAAACTTTCTATTTTTGGTTCAATTGAAACTATTCCAATTTTGCCCTCAATGATAACACTTATCATTAGGCCTACACTAGTTATGAGTGACATCTAGCAACATATCATGACGTGCCCTAGGTGTGGGTGAATATACGAATATAAATGAACCCTTCGTGTAATAAATAATCCTTCACCAAACAATGTCACGATTAAGTTATTCGGGTATGCATTCATGTCAAACCCTAACTTAATCCTGTGTTAGCCATTCACCAAAATATAAACTCAATTAGGTTAACCCATGAAAACTCTTTTCCTTGGTTACCTTCTGCTTTGGCCAAAGACTTCATTGAGTTATTATTTGTGAATTAACTGTGACATTCTTCCTTTGATATTAAGGGTGGTGATCCCCTATTGCACACTCACCTATCTGCATATACAACTTACTAAAGCCAATGAGCACCGATTACATCCTCATGATTAAGGGTGTACAAGATACTATCAAACTCTAGTAATTCATACATAAGATAACCAGTGGTGTCTCAGGTATGAGGATCACAAATGTGACTATACACATGAGCAGCTTTTGACATTCAAATACATCTCCATAAGCTGTACTCATATTGGTCACGTTCAGTGTACTTGTTCTCTAACAAGCACCCACAGGTTTACTATAGTGTCTCTACACAGATGGCTTGAGACTCACCATCCTCCCATTGGAGCTAGTATAACCTGAGCTAATCTTAACGGTTTATTATCGCCCAAATAAATAAACCTATGATCTGGAACATATCTAGAATAGATGTTCTTGAGAATCATATGTCTCTCTATCTCAACACTTGAGATACAATTCTCTATCATGCTATTCAAGGACATTATCATGAACAGTTATAAATAACACAAGTTTACATGATAACATAAAAGCCATTTTATAGATGAATAAGATTCATACAATAACATAAATGAAATTAAAGTTCCCTAATTTCAACCTACTAATTGGTTTTAGGGCACACTTCTAACACAAACCTTCCAAAATTACAAAAATTGCTCGAGCATCCTGGTGACCATCCAAGGCTGGACGGTTGGCCGTCCTGGGCTGGACGGTCACCGTAGTGACTTTCCCAAATTTCCCCCATTTTCAATGGGATTTTGTATTTTGGTCATATATTGGTCAATTCTCATCCAAATTCGATGATCCAGGTATTAAAACGACCGTGTTTTGATCCTCCACACTTTTAGAAGGTTTTTGGGTCAAAAATACTTGACCATGGTCAAGGGTTTTGGTAAAAAGCTAGCCGATTGACCCGGTTGTGCCAAAATTGGTCAAATGACCATTCTTTGTTTTGTAAAATTGATCAATTAGGCTTGAACCACTTCTAAAAACATGGTTTTAATATTAAATTGGTACTTGAAAACATGTTTTGAAAATCTTTAATTTTGGTGAAAATGACCAATTCACGGTCGATTTGAATAAAACCCTAATTCAGCTCATTCTTACCCGTGGGATCAATTTTGGGCGAATCTATCCCAACCATTCAAAGGCTCAATTGACACTTCAAATACACTCCCCACATCCATATAAACCTCATGAGACAATCCGTTTCGAATTCGGAGGTCATTCAGAAATCATACGAGAAAAAGGACGAAAATGCCCTTCAAGTCGCAAAAACCCTAATTACCTATCGAGCTCTCATCAGAATGCCATGAAAATTTACAGGGATGTTCTAAAACACCTCAAAAGTCAAATGCAATACAAATGGGTTGATTCCAATCCAAATGTACACATGAAATAATTAATTGTCCTTTTCTTTAGAAAAGGGCAATTTGGGTAATTTGGTCTTTACAAGGCCAATTTCTCAACAAATAATCCACTCTTCGAGCTGATCATTTGCATAAACATATGGTAGAAATAATTGGTAAAAATGGGGTGTCCACAGAAGCCCCTCGTTGGTGTTTCATGGCTTCGCCATGTAATACCAACGAAACAAAATGGCATCCCATTTTTGCCACAACAAAAGAGGGATAATCCAACCAACTTCTCACAAACATTGGAACCTATTTCCTGAATAAACTCGGAATGAAAATAATTCTTGGAAGTCACACTTCCAATTATCTTATCCCTGGAGTCAACGACTCTTCTTGGAAAACTCATTTTCCAATTATCTTAAGGGACCGGAGTCCTTCTTGGAAGTTGCACTTCCAATTATCTTGGAGTCAATGACTCTTCTTGGAAAATTCATTTCCAATTATCTTAAGGGACCGGAGTCCTTCTTGGAAGTTACACTTCCAATTATCTTGGAGTCAACGACTCTTCTTGGAAAAATCATTTTCCAATTATCTTAAGGGACCGGAGTCCTTCTTGGAAGTTACACTTCCAATTATCTTAAAGTCAAACACATATCAACAAACCACAAAACAAGCATTTATGTGATATCTCACTCACATAAGCATACACAAATCATCATTTTATGTGATACTTCTCTCACATAAAATAATCCAAATCCATTATTCCTATGGTAGACCTCCCATAAAAATCATTATTTATATAGTACTTCTCCTATATAAACATTTTCAAACCATTATTTTATGTTTCACATAAAACAATTCAAACTTATCATTTCATGTCTCACATGAAATATTCCAAACACATTATTTTATGTTTCACATAAAATAATCCAAATTCATCATTTCATGTCTCACATGAAATATTCAAACACATTATTTTATGTCTCACATAAAATAATTCAAACTTATCATTTCATGTCTCACATGAAATGTTTCAAACACATTATTTTATGTTTCATATAAATAATTCAAATTCATTGTTCATATGGTACATCTCCCATATGAACATATCATCAATTATATGGTACATCTCCCATATAAATCTTCAAAATCATCATTCTCTATGGTACATCTCCCATATAAAGATCATTATTTTATGTTTCACATAAAATAATTTCACATCACTATTTCATGTCTCACATGAAATATTTCAAACACATTATTTTATGTTTCACATAAAACAATTCAAATTCATTGTTCATATGGTACCTCTCCCATATGAATCTATCATCAATTATATGGTACATCTCCCATATAAGGCATTATTTTATGTTTCACATAAAATAAACTCATCTCCTCATTTTATGTTTCACATAAAATAATTCAAATCACATAAGACAATTCAAATCGTTATTTTATGTCTCACATAAAGCAACTTCAAACTCATTGTTCATATGGTACATCTCCTATATGAGTATATCATCAAATCATTATTTTATATGGTACATCTCCCAAATAAAATGTTTTTCAAAATCATCATTTCAAAATCATCATCCAAAATCATCATTTAGTGATAATTTTCATGCAAAACATGAACTAATTTTGAAAAAAAATCGATCAAAAATCTAAATTTGAGAAAATCGAAGAGGGGCACACTGGTGGCCGTCCTAGCCTGGACGGCTAGCCTTCCTGGGCTGGACGGTTGGTCGTCCTAGCTAGGACGGTCACCATGTGTGACTCGAAAATTTTTGTTTTAAAAAAAGCCCCATGCTCATTTGTGCACTCTTGTGCTCATTCTAAGCCACCTTCTAACTTGGTTTTGCTCCAAAAGCCTAACTTTTGATCCTCAATCCATACGTACTCAACCAAATCTTTGGTTTGCGCTCTTGCCAACACAAAATCATCTTCATCTTCTCAAGTTCTTCAACTTATTTCCATTTGGTGTGAATATTTCCACTTCTCACATACTTGATTCTCTTCAAAAATGGCTAGTAGTCAATCTCCTCCACCCTATTCAAAATATCCATTCTTGGAAGTCAATGCTAGATACAAGGCACCATCATATGGAGACTCTCATCCACCATCTCTACTCTTGGAGCCTAGAACACATCTTTTATATATTCACTCCAAAGAAAATGTAAGTTAAATCTCATCAATAACTTTTGATTCATATGCAATTGATTGAGTAGAAATGCTTGTTTGCATGTTGTGATTGTTGATTTTCATATCATTATAACTTTTGGGAAAAGCATGGGAGCCCCATTTCATAGCTTCACAAGCTTGTCAATGGTGCACACCAAGTGTTTGATGAAATGCCTCAATTAAGTAAACTTTGATTTTTCAAATCAAACATATCCTAATCATATTTCAATGATTTTTGTAAGATTTTAGAAAGTATTTTCCATGATCAATTACATTTGAAAATATCATTTTGAAAATATGCATATTATATGTTTGATAAAATGCCTAAATGGCACCATCATCCATTTTCTTCTTTACAAGTCATCTCATGTCAAGTAAAGTATCTCAAAAATTTTCTATGATGTTTAATTTGATTAAAACACCATCAATTTTAAATTTGAAACACTTTGGATTTTGGTGACACCAACCATGCCTTTGATAATAAATTGTATCATCCAATATGCACACACCTTTTTGTAAAAACCTTTTGAAAATGTATTGATCATTTTGGTTCATTCAAAGCATAAATTTTACTTCATTTCATGATATGTAAATCAATAGCCATACTTGCATTACATTTGAATCAAAATTCACTTAGAAATAATGACATTGACTTTGATGTGAATATAACACAAATGTGCTTATGCAGCCCAATTTCGAAATTCGTACACGATACTCCTTGGGTAAACTGATCAAATGGTGGGAATTGATGGAGACACGTCAACCTCAAGCCAAGGCTATCGTAGAGCAGGCAGGCTTCAAGT
>JAESVK010030053.1:0-10797 GCA_017140935.1 Hamamelis virginiana | reverse complement strand
TCAAGCTTGCATCTTCTCAAGTGTTGTGGAGATCAAGGACTTCAAGAAGTTTTAGGCTCATGTGGACTATTCATTGGAGGCTTCCATACGTTTGGAGCTTGAAGTTTTGTGAAGACAACCATCAAAGTAACGTCAAGTAAGCTTTTATTTCATGTTTGAATAATTGTTTAGATTCGTTTTGTAGTTTGAGTTCGAATCTTGGATGAAAATCAATGGGAAAAAAATTTTATTTTACATTCAGCTGCGTTCCCATGGTGTTTTCTTTCATGAGTACTGTCTGCCTGTGCTTTTGAGAAGCCATTAAAAGTCCTTAGATGGTGATATTGGCTTGAGTACGCTTAAGCTGTTTCAGTATCTCTTCCTCTTCCTCTTGAACTTCAGTGCGTTGGGATCTTTCTAACTCTCCCAAAGGATTGTCGGATTCTAAGTGGGCGGGCTTAAAATGACGACCTCCTCTGGTGACATGGTTAACGTCTTCCTCATCACTGGCCCAAATATCTGCTATCTCCTCGGGTGTGTTCATCAAATCTTCCCACTCTATAAGATCAATCTCACTTTCTGACCCATCATCTATGGTAGACTCGGCAGAAGTCGAACTTGATCTGAAATATTGGGTGACCCATGGTTGCCTTGGATAGACAGTTCGGTAATGGGTTTTCCCATTCATATTGGTGATCTTGGTTGTGAAATACTTCTTAAGGATACCCTGGCTAGCTTTCTCAAAATAGATGAGGTTTGGATCTTTTGGTTCAATCTGAGCCACAGGAACGTCTTCTTTAAGTATGTCGGGGTTATCACCTCAACCAGAAGAAGCAATGGGTTTTTTAAAAGTGGGCTTCTTCATTTTGGGGTAAAGGACATAGAAGTCAAACTTCCCACTAGGTTCTCCTAACAGACCTACTTCGGGATCTCCGGCCTCATATCTCTTTCGCAATTCTCATTGACTAGTCCTAGTCTTGGAAAAGGCTTTCTTGGTTCTAGCCTTAGGTCTAATGGGTTCGCTTTTTGCCATCTTAGCTTCATAAGAATTTTTAGGGTAGAGAATATAGAAACTAAATCTCGCATTTCTTTCTGTTGACAAATCCACACAAGGATTTCTAGCTGCAAACCTTTCTTTGAGAGCCCACTGACTAGTACTATCCTTTGAAGACTGATCCACTTTGCGAGACTCAGGAAGCCCATTCGAACTAAAATCCGGGAATGTATCTTTCTCAAACTGTCTCCATGAACGATAAAGTCCCCTTGGGCTAGTGAAGGGTTGAGGGATTTCAATCAGACCTTGATCAATGAACCCTTGTATTATATTCCACAATGTATCACAAGATTTCGTGTCATGACTAGAAGTGGCATGGTATTGGCAGTAAAGCTTTTTGGATCTTGGCTTGTATAGGGTGATGAGCCCACGGGCTTGACAGTGATGAAACATTTCAATTATGGAAATAGGGAATGAAGGGTGAGGGCGAATAGGCTCACCGTGGACATAAGGGTTAGCATGGATAACATTGATATTTGTGGGTGGTGGGACTGCATGAGTAGGAAGTGGATTTTGGGTGACATTGGGTTGAGAAGGTGGGGAAATGGTTTTGTTGTCTATGAGGTCTTGGATTTCATGGCGGAGGCTAAAGCAACGGTTGGTAGTATGGCCTTTGGATTGATGGAAATGACAGTATTCATTTTCATTGTAGTTCTTGGGTAATGGGTTGGGTGTAAGTCTGGGTTCCAAAGGTTGGAGCAAGCCTCGAGCTTTTAACTTCTCGAAGACCTTTTCCCATGGCATATAAAGCTCAGTGAATTTTCTTAATGGTTTATTTCCTAAGGAAAAGGGTTGGGTAAATGGAGCAGGCTGAGATATGGCACTGACTTCGGTAGCCTTCCCATTGATGACAGGTCGGCGGTTCTTATAGGGTTCATCGGTTCGGAGAGCTCTATCGGCTAGAGCGTCCTCCACTTGGGTACCGGCAGTAACCAGAGCTCAAAAATTTGAGAGATATTGGAAAAACATGTGCTTGTGATAAACTGGGAGCAAATTCTTTACTATCATGCGGATTTGTTCTTCTTCCTCAGGGCGGTTAGCCATTTTAGAAGCCTTGGCTCTCCAGCGAGTGAGGAAAGCAGAGAAAGTTTCCCTTGATTCCTGTTTAGTAGTCTCCAAGTCCCTCCTAATGACATCAACTTCTGTGTTATACCGGTAATGATTGCTGAACTCAGTGCATACATTCTCCAAGGTCTTCATTCTAGACTCATCCAGTGACAAAAACCAATTCAGAGCGGATCCAGCTAGTGTCTCATGGAACATTTGGGCTAGCAGGTCATTGTCAGCCCCTCGTGGGTGCATGGCCCTTATGTACATCTTCAGATGGGTTTTAGGACAACCCATTCCATCAAACTTTTCTAACTCGAGCATTCTGAAATGAGTGGGCATACGGGCTTTAGGGAACAGAGATAACGACGACATGTCCACCAGATCATCAGACTTCCTAATACCTTTCACGGCTTTTTCCAGGGCCTCAACCTTACTACTCAACAAAATGGGCTCAATGGAGAAGAAAGCAGGGGTCTTGGGTTTGGACTCTTTATCCAAATCATAGGCTGAACAAATTCTGGACCAGGCCTAGTGGGCTCAGCGATTGTTTTAGGCCTAAGGAAACATTCCTCTTTATCATCATTCTCAAACAAGGGATTAGTACGGGCTCGCATCTTATCCTCCTCTTCTTTCTGATGGACTAACTCTTGGACCACTTTTAAGAGTGCCTCGATCTTTTCATCAGTCGTCTTTCCATTAGTTCCAACGGCAGTAGGGGTATAATCTTCCTGACTAGACAGCTTTGAATCAACAGGTAAACCTTTAAACAACCGACTGCTAGAATCAAGACGCCAAGCCAGATTGTTGGGAATAGAAGGGGAAAAGATTTGAATCAACTAAGAGCTTCCAGTGTGAAAAGGGATGAAAAAGGCTAATCTCACATGCTCACAAAATTATAGGCCTAGAGCCTACATATCAGCCTCACTCTCTCACATTCTATCTTATGAAAATGGACCTAAAGCCCAAGCACGAATCTCATTCTCACAGCCCACATCTCAATCTTACCACAGGCTTATATCTTCTATTCAATTGACACGGGCCTAAAGCCCACATCTCAAACTCACAGCGAATCTATCCAAAGGATATGGGCCTAAAGCCTACGTCTTACGTCTCATGTTCTCTCCTAAGACTCACAAATTAATACCACTATTCGAGCAGCATAACACTACCACGGGCCTAAACTCATGAACCTATAGGGTACTAGTCTTTATTAGGTACCTTAACTCTTTGAAGACACATCTCTTAAGAGTTTGGGGCATTTCATAAAAGTCTAGCCCTATAAATCCAGGTCCTAATTGGTTCTACACACTTCACAATCAAGGCTCAAGCAAAACCGGGGGGTCAATCCGGTAGCATAACATTACAATAGTGTGTGATAGGCGATGTAGGATATGTGTCCTAAAGACAGTTTACATGGACTAATGCAAAGGGTAGGCTGAGTGTCCTTTACTCGCTCGGTCCAATCGATATACCTAACCACATGTGACATCAGGAATGCCGCGTGGGTCCAACAGTCCGTGATTGGTCCGTTTAATATACCCGAGGGTACTTGTCAAGAAGGGTGATGGCTTTCGCATACATAGAACCCAATAATCAAAGAGACTGGGCCCAGGGCTAGGCTCATCGTTGGCTTTAGCATACAACGTCCTAAACATGCAGAGTCAATGCGCACACAATACAGAATTCAAGCCACACAGTCATGCAAATGCCAGTGATTGATTTTTTTAATTAAGAATTTGAAAAGCCCAAAAATAATTAATTGGAGTTTAGCCCTCGAGATCCCCAGCGGAGTCGCCAATCTGTGAACCAGCTAACCTGATCGGGAGGCCTCTCGTTCACTTTGGGGGGTGTACTCTTGAGTGGATGGTGGATGATGTTTATCCGTCTCGATTTATCCTTCTCTGTTATCCACGTTTATCCTTCTCTATTATCCACTCAAGATTGGGTTTTTGAAAAGGGATGAGAATTTGTAAAAAAACTAGGAGTCGCCACCTTATTTTTAGGGAACAAGGAAACCACAAAAAGAGTTTTATTTTTAATAAAACATTGACCCCATATTTTGAAAAAAGCATGGTCTTCGAATCAAAGTTGGATTTGGGGGCTAGGTTACGAAGTGGGAAGGTTCCAAGGAACTCCTTGTAGGCACCCACCTCGCCCTAATTAAAGGTCTCCTAATTACTATTGGGCTTTATCAAAATCTTATCATAACAATCATATTTATCTAATCAACCACAAAATATGATATATATATAATACTAAATAATAATAGATAGTGCAAAAGTATACAAGAAACCTAAGGATCTTAGGAGACAAGAGTCAACCTAAGACTGGACTTGCACCCTATTGATTGCCTACGTACTTTATCAATTGCTTGACAAAGATAAAAGTCCACGTAGTTCGATTACCCTAGGACTCTCCTATTGTAATGAACTATATCCTTGAAGGCGTTCTACCTTATCTAAGACTCTATCTTCGAGAGTTGGTGTTTTAAAATACTTCATCTTTTAAAATGGGAGTTTCATCCCAAAACAACTTCTTTGATTTTCATTTGAAAACTCTCAAAAATAGACTCTTAAACAAGCTAAAACCCCTCTTTAGATGTAGTTTTTACAACAAAGGGGAGTCCTAAGTGAAGCCAAGTGGCTTCCCTATCCTAAGAGTCCCTAACTATATCCTAAAGTCATCTAAATAATCCTAAATATCAAAACAATATATGCTGGAAAATTCTGGAAAATGAATAAAAATACAACTAAAAAAGGTAATCAATGCATGAAAATGCCCTAAATGCAATCTAAGTTAGCTATGGGAACCTAGGCATGTTTTTAAGTTGATTTAAGCCTAAAAAATGAGTTTTAATGCACTTTTAGGTCACTTTAAACCCATGGACAGATTTGAAAGTAATCAAAAATTGTACTTAAAACCCTAAAATAATGAATAACAATGATAAAAAAGATGCACTAAATGCAACCTAGTATGCATACTAAACTATCATCGAGACATAGCATCATAATCATACTTTTCATAATTTATTTAATCACAAGGGAAGGGACTCACCTTTGCATGCTCCCTCGAACACATTTAATATATCAATCAAACATTCCAAGTGATAAAAAGAAAAAAAAAAAACTATGATAAGAATAATACTAATACTAAACTTGAATAGATGAACAACCTAATATAAAGGACTTAAACATGCATTCCTATACATTGAAAATCCTATCATGCATGCTAAAAGAGATTAATATGAACACTTACTCAATCCTAATATGGTATGATAATAGAAGAAAAGAAATATGCATATATTCCATATATTATTAAACTAATCCCTATCATGCGTACTAATAAATAAACCTATCATGCATACTAACAATAAACTAAATCCTATGCATGCCTACTAACAATGAACTAAATCCTATGCATACTTAAAAAAATAAAACATAACCTAGCATGATTATAGAAGAAAAAGAAGAAGAAGAAGAAGAAAAGAAAACTTTAAACTACACAACCTATTAACCTCTTTCTTTGCCTCCTTCCCACTTGCTCCAAGCCTTCTCTTCAAACTCCAAGGACTCCAAGGACCTCGAGAACTTTAAAGCTTAAGCTAGAGTGCTATGGGGGAAGCTTGTGCAATTGCTCAAGCCTCTACTCTCCAAGCTAGCTCTCTAAAGCTTCTTCTGTGTGTTAAAACTGATTTCAGGGCCCTCTATTTATAGGGAGGTCTGAGTTTAAATCTCCTAGGAATGATCCAAGGGCTTTAAACCAGTCTTCCAAGGTGTTTGAACTCATCCCAAAGTCCCCATGGCCGAACTGGACACATGTCAAGGCTTGGAAAAGTCCCGGGCAGAAAAACCACTGAAGAAGAGCAGTTATTGGGCAAAATGGTCGACGACCATCCACTCAAGGGTGGTTGGACATCCCTCATGGACGGTTGGCCATCCCTAGGTGGACGGTTATCGACCCCCATCCCCAAAATTGCCCTATGTGGGCCTGTCTCAGCCCATTTCGACTCGGTTTCGGTTTTTTTCGGCTTTTCGGGCCCATTTTAAGTCCAAATTTGACGATTCAAGCGCCGAAACGATCGTGATTCGATTCTCCATGTTTTAAGAAGTGTTTGAAGTGAAAATTCATTGACCAAGGTTAAATTTTTAGGGAAAAGTCGATTGATTAGCTGTTTAGGGTCTGCTGGGCCCAAATTAGGGTTTTGAAATTTGCTAACCGATTGCTTTCGAAATCATTTCTTCTTTTTGAAACAAGTTTTATAAATTTTTAGGAAAGTGTTTCGAAGCCTTTCAAGGATTTGGTTTGATAAAAATATCGAATCCCGGTCATTATCGGTTGAAACCCTAATTTAGCATTGAAAGGGCCTTTTGGGCCTTAAGAGCCAATCATGAGCCAGAAGGCTCTACAGACCTTGCCACTAATCAACTTAGCTACCAAACACATTTGAAATATCTATGCCAAAGTCTCGAGACCATTCGAGACAAGATCGACGGTCATTCAGGGCTTTTGTGATTCAAAGGACAGTACTGCCCTTCAAGTCACAAAAGGCCTTATTTTCTATCAAGCTTGGCTCAGAATACCATGGAATTTTGCAGGGATGCTCCTAGACTCTCTAAAAACTAAATGCAAAAAGAACCGACTCAATCTGACCTAAAAACCTACATGTGATAATGACTTCAAACTAACTGCCCACAAAGGTAAAACTAGGAACTTAGAGTTTTGACACCCTATTTCACCTCTAATCACAGGCAAACATTAATGACCATACCCATGGTAAAAAATGGATGTCTACAGCAGTACTTGCCTAGGTGGAAGTGAAAGGGGCTATATCGTGGTCGTCTAGGCTGAAGAGATGTTGTGATGCCTAAGATTGGATCTTTCTATTGCGCTGCTTTACTCACATATTGGTTGCTGAACCACCTCGAGGAACGTAGAATGGACATGAAATCATATTTTACTTTGCATTGCATTATGTTATGAATTGAATGGATTGTGTTTGTGTTAAATTTATACAGTATAGTTATTATAATGAGGTTGTACGTTTACCTACTGGGCTTCGTCTGCTAGCTCACCCCTGCTTAATTGCAATTCCCCAGGTGAACGTGTTGAACTTAACTGCATGGAGACAAGGCTTGGAAGGCACACTGTTAGGATTTTAAGGAATGTTTGAATATGTTAATTACACATTCTTTGTAACCCTTTTTATTAATACCTTGTAAATGTTGAATAGTTAAGTTGTATTTTGTTTATCCTATAAGCCAGGGTTGTTGGCTTATTTTGTTTCTTTTTAATCACTAAGGACGTTTATGTGACATGACATATGCACACCTTTGTGGATTACTTTTGAGTTTATTAATATAATTCAAATTGTTTCATCTCATTCTTGGTCTATTCCGATATAATGCATAATATCGTCATAGAACATGTTTGGGACGTCACAATCATGGGGTAATTTTATGAAATTGGAAAGTTTTGGGTAAAGTTGTAATTTGAGAAAGGTAACGTCTTAATCAATCTTTCGGCTGATTTGCTTTCGTCTGAATTAACTTCGGTTGATTGACAAATTGTCTCTAAGAAGGAATCAATCATCAATCAACCTTTCAGCTGAAGAAGGAAAAACCCGAATGGCGATGAACGACCATTCGGTGATTTTTCTTCGCACCTGATAGTGGGAACTGAAGAAATTCCCAATGAATCCCCAAACTTTTCCTATAAATAGGGGATTCAGCACTTTGAATTCTCACACTTAGCATTCATCAAGAGGTTACTGAGAGAGTGGAGTATGAGAAGTAATTATAGCAATGTAAGTTTTGCAAGCTTCAAATACTTTCTTTTTATTTAAATGATGTTTTATAACTGAGTTTTGACACTACAAAGATTGCATGTGAGTCATGCAACATGCATGGGTTTTATGGTCGGGTTTCGGATTTTGGGCACTTGAATTTAATTGATAAATTTCACGTGTTTAAGTTTACATGTGGTAAGCTTAAATAAAAACGATACACACAATCATTTTATAGCCTACTTTTGTAATATTATATTATATTATATGTGTCGGTAGTCTTGGTTATATATATATGTGTGTGTGTGTGTGTGGGTAGTCTTGGTTATATATATATATATATATATATATATATATATATCCTATCTTCCTTGGTATATATATATAAATATATATAACTTCGTTTTGTCATAACTTTTTCATACAAACTCCGTTTTAGGCATATTTTATATGCACAAAAAGCTTGAGAAGTCTAGTTTCTAATTTTAAGGATAATATATTTAAATAAGTATTTATGCATGTATTTATTCGTTATTCTTTCAGATCAGAATAGTCCAGAAAACTATCCTTTTGCAAGTTAGAGTTGCATCTGTGGGAAAAAGGACTGAATTTAGTGGATTTCAATTTTAAGGTAGGAATATAACTATCCTCTTTTAACACTGATAATATGAATTTATTAAAATGATTCTTGTGAACATTTCTTTGAAATATATTTAGATAAACTACGATACAAGAAATTATAACTGTTTTGAAATATTATGTGTGGTATGTTTCATATGAATTCGGTGATGGCATATGAAATTATTTATTGTACTCATATTTGCAGAATGTTTATATTTATGAATTAATGATTTGATAAATTGTATTTATATGCCTTTCACAAATAATTTATGCCTGGTTGGAAAATATGATATTGTTATGAAATGAAATGCATGGAATGTTATATTATTTGGCTCAGACTGTATTCAGAAGGGCGTAGTGTCCTGGGTTGGACCCGAAGGAATTATAAGGGCCTTGTGTCCTGGGAGGGGCCTTGAGCATGACCCGAAGGAAAATAGCCCATGCAAGTGGCTTACCATCGATGAAGAACCTATTATGGGTATGTATTATTTTAGAGTGCTACGCTAGGGGCTCGTTAGCCTGAAAGACAGCTACTGGTACTTTCGTGAGCCATAAAAGGATACGATGACAGACATAAATGGTAAACACGGTTTGTGAAATACGAAAACCCACACTGGATTTATAAATGATTTAGAAATATTGAATATTATTTATGATATAATTCATCGGTATTATTATTGTTAATTGAGGACAATATATTCCTAACTGCTGTGTTTTTATACGGCAGATGAACGGGGTTTCTGGTAGATGTTTATTTGTAAAAGAACTATACTTAGTGTGTGGATATTCGGTTTGACTTTATTGGTATTTTCTCGTATTTGGGCATTTGTATGAACAATCCATATCATATCATATTGTTATAATATATTTCTTCTCTTCTAGTTGTGGAAATATGAATGAACAGTACATATTGTACCTTCAATTTGACACGTGCCGACCCACATTGTGTGGTTGGCATAGTAGTCAAATTGGGGAGTTACAGAATGGTATTAGAGCTCATTAATAGATCCATAATAGGAAAAATTCATGCATAGCATGTAAAGTCAAGAATAGAGGTATGAAATAATATAATTCATGCATCATATTTGTGTGTAGACATAACAAGTTGATTTGGGATTTTCGAGCAGTTAGGCTCTGTGAAATTTTAAAAGGGTTTGAGGTAATTAATTTTTATATGAGGTTTGCTAATATCCTTGTTAGTATACTAAGGATTGTTTAAGGAAATTGGTATTTAAGCGTGTCTGTTGTGACACTCCAAATTTTCTAGGGAACTTACTTAGTTCTACGGAATATTTATCAAGAAGCAATTTGAAATTTCTTGATAGTTTTAATTCTAATTAATTATGACAGTTTGATTGAAAAGAATGTCTGGATGAAGGAATACTCACCAAACACGTGAGGAAGGCGAATCTTCAAATCCGCCTCAAGCTACAGGATTTAACATGCAGGATTTCTTCCTAGAAATGACTACTTTAATGAGGCAGAATAATGTGCGAAATACTCTAGAAGTTCCTAGAAAACCAACGGCTCATAAGGATTTTGGGCGGATGAATCCACCAAAATTCGAAGGAGAAGGTACTGATCCTATGATAGCTGAAAAATGGTTGGACGAGATCGTTCAAATATTCGAAATTGTGGAAACACCTGAAGGATATAAGGTGAGTTTTTCTTCGTATCAGCTTAGAAGAGAAGCACAAACTTGGTGGAAGACATTAATAGGTACTCGCGACATGAATGCTATGATCTGGAACGATTTTATGGAGGCATTTACGAAAAATTATTTGCGTGATGCATAAAAGCAAGCTAAGCAGGAGGAATTCGGTAAGCTACTTCAACGAGACATGACTGTGTTAGAGTATGAGGCAAAGTTCTTGGAGCTGTCCAGATAACAAATCTTATGCTTATGACTGATGAAGAAAAAGCTAATAGGTTTGAGAAAGGTTTGAGTCCGGAAATTAGAGATAAAATCTTTATGTTAAAATTTGCTAATTTATCTGAAGTGGTAGAAAAGGGCTTTCTGGGTAGAAAGAGAAGCCCTTGAAATTCAGAAAATTTTTCAAAGAATGATACGAGGAAAAAAACACGGACAGGGAGTGGGGAAAAAATTTGGAAAAGGAGGAGGACGAGGACAAAGTTCGTGGCAATCTTCAAATCAAAACCAAGAACAAGTTGTGGTGCCGACTTTTGTCCAAGGGCAGGGATCAACTTCGGGAGGCTTTGGAGCCCAAAGGCATAATGAGGGCAGAGGAGGAAGCAATTCTAGAAGTACGATTGGAAGTTTGGCATTTTCTTGTGGAAGGACAAGGAGTTC